>RBNI01006411.1:0-11359 GCA_003990745.1 Jimgerdemannia flammicorona | reverse complement strand
TCAGATTTAAGTACTATGATCAAATATCTATTTCTCTAATTCATATTTCTAATTCAAATCAACTGTTACAACTTCCTCTTGAATAGGTGATTTACATATCTCTGGAGCATCCTATTCACTCAAACTCCCAAGCTTCTATGATTTGTATCTCCTTGTACTATATAATTTATACCATTATGTTCTTTCAATAGTATTTTTTAATATATTCAAAGTCTCCTAGAGCTACTTCTCAGAAATGAGCTAAGACTTATTTGTCTTCTTTAAATAACTTGTGTACTCTTTTGATGATAGTGATCTGAGTATAAGAGAGCTAACATTCTCTAATCCAGTTTTCTTTTCCCATCTCTGGCTATAAGTTTAGTAGCTGTCTCAACTTAAAGTATTCTTGAAACTCAGTCTGATTCTGGTAGGCCTTGAAATATGAGATTTATGACAAATGTGTCTGAATGATACTCTAGATACTATCAAAAGATTCTTCTATAATCAATGGCTCAGTAGTGTACCATTGTCTTTCTATGGCTTATTGTACAGCACTAGTGATCTTGAGGGCTATAGTTGATTAACTATAATACTTCTTAAGTTAGTTTCAGTGAATAGTAGTAGAGATAATTATGTCTGAGAGTTTTTGTAGCCAAAAGATAGTTTTTTTTATATTTTGCACAAGGTAAGGTCCTTCCCACTTAGATTCCAGTTTTCATAACTATGAAGCTTCTACCATATTCTAATATACTAAGACTTTATCTCCTATCTTGATAATCTTTAGAGGTTTATACATCTTCTCTACATTATTTTGTTATAGTACTTGTACCTTAGTTATATAATTCTCAGCCTTCTTTCTGATTTGGTGTAGTCTCCATATTTCTATATCCATGTATTTCCATAAAGTATCTCTATTAAATGATAAGATTTTTTGAGAACTTTCTTCTCTAAACAACATTTCTTAAGAAGTGAAATAGGTGCTTTGTGATTGGATATCTCAGAGAGCAGATAATGCTATTGGCAGATAGTAATCTCAGTTTTCATAATTATTATAGATCTTGACAATGATACTCTTGAGTGCCGGCTCCTTTCTCCGCTATTTTACTGGTCACAAGGTTTGGTAGGTGACCTTCCAAGTTCCCTTTCCCCTATTATTACCCCCTCTACCTCGGGTTGGTTTGCTGTGCCTGCAGGGGCATGGTGGGAGGAGGGCAATAGTGATGAGTTGCCCCTTTATTGGTATTGGATTGGTACTTTCTCCACTTTTTCGCAGATTCTGGTACCTTCAGCTGCATCTGGGGTGTACCCATTTTGGTGCAGCACCTTCTTCCTTTTGCCATCACCAACAAGAAGTTGTCTTGGTATGTCTCAGGCTACATAGGGAGTTGGCTGACCTTGGGCATCAAGTGCTCAGTATAGGTTACCTGCAGGTCCTCGGTGCCTGTAGTGGGGCCCTCTGGCTTTGGCGAGCTTCCTGGCAAGTGTGGTTCTGGTGTAGGTAACTGTTTTTTGGGTGTTATCGAGATGGGAGGGGAGATGACTGTAACAGATAGGAGGAAGGACAATAACAGTGGACCAGTAGGGTGCCAGGCTGGGGGCAGTTATCGAGGCTGGGGCAGATGCTGCTTTGGTGGGGCCTTTTGATTGGTACGGCATGGTTAGGTAGTAGGTGTCACTCTCGGCTTCTTTTGGCAGTCAGCAGGGTTGGGCCCCAGTCATCAGAGGGGGTCAGGGGGCCCAAGGCTACCCATTTCAGACATCTTGGCTATACTCAACTAGAACCGAGAGCTGATATAGCAATGTAATCAAGGCCCGCAGGCTTGAGTAGTGGGGTATTGGGGGTTTTCTCCCACCTCATGTATAAGTCCTTTACTCACCTTGACTGGGAGAACCAGGCCCTACCCACCATGTTGTGCTTTGATGAGGGTTTTTCTTTGCCTGTCATTCTCTTTGAGATGGCAGGGGCTATTCTATTCAGCTCGGGCATGGTCTTGTACATACATTGAGTTCTCAGGCATGCGCTTTCGGTTATTGGTATATGGTTGGATTTCCCCTGGTGATAGGGAGAGCATGGTATGCAGAATGAGGTATGGGCCAATATCGGTCCTGCTGTACCTGGTATGGTCAAGCTGCTGGACAATAGCTAGCCTAGGTTAATGGGGGGGCAGTACTTGGTGGGTGGTGGAGGAGGGTTTTGGCCTATATAGTCTAGGTTCCCTTCCAATAAAAATCCGCGGGACATGAGTCCATTAAAAAAAAAATAAAATAATAATAATACTCTTGAGGGTCTTATTAGTTCTTTCTGCTTATCTATTTCTCTAAGAGTAATAAGCTATAGTCCAAATATACTGGATCTTGTACTTCTTGTAGAGAACCTCAAAGAACTGGTTCACAAATTCTGTTCCTCTATCTATGGTTACTTATGCTGAGGTCTTGAATTAGCAGATAATTTCTTTATAGAAGAAATTAGCAATTGACTATATATTGGCTTCTTTGAGAAGTTCTGTCTCTATTCATTCTATAAAAGGTCTAAGATGACAATGATATATTAGTTGCTATTCAAAGTCAATGGTAGGGGGCTGATTACATCTATTATAATATATGTAAAGAGTACTGATTCTATATATACTGATTCTGGGGCCTGATTTCATTAGTCTTGTTTCTGTTTCTGACATTTATCACAGGTCTTGACAAATTGTCTGATATCTTCCTCTATTCCTGACCACTACATTGTTCTTCTTACTTTTTTGTAGGTATTTGTTCCTCCTAGATAACTAAGTTTATATACTGATTTTATTGCTTATTCCTTCTTGTATTTGGGTATGACTAGTAGCTAGTATTTCTCTATTGGTCTTGAATTATTTCTATGTTCTGTTGATAATTATTTATGTCCATTCTTCCAGATGTTGGGGTATCTTTTGCTGTTCCAGATAGATGATAATTCTATAGTAGAGTTCTTTATTCATAGTTGATTTACTGGTTGGGGGTCCTTTAGGGTGTCTGTGAGAGAGTATCTACATTGGTATTGGTTCTTCCAGAGCAGTGCATGATGGTTACATCATAAGCTTGCAACTTCATAATCTATCTAGCATAGATTCCTTTAGATTGTCTGATAGTCAGTAGTCAGGTGAGAGCTAAGTAATCTGTCTGGATGGTGAAGTATCTTCCAGCAAAATAGTAGTGGAACTTTTCTATAGCCCAGATAACTGCAACTTTAGTCTAATTAGATCTTCTGAGGAGGGGTGCTTGGGTCAGTCTGATCTTGAGTTCATCAAATACTTTTTATTGTCTACTAGTCTATTGAAACTTGACATTCTTCTTATTGAGTTCATAAATTGGACCTGTGATGTTGGAGAATTCTCTAATAATCTGTAGTAGTATAAAGTGAGTCCTATGAAGACTTGGGCTTTAGTGATAGTGGTAGGTCTTGGGTATACTGCTACTACTTAAATCTTGAGAGGATCTGTATATATTCTATCTTGGTTGATAATGTAACTAAGTTAGAAGATCTTGATTTCTACAAACTTATACTTCTTGGGCTTGATGTAAAAACTATGCTTTCTTAGTTTTTCTATCATCTGCTGGATATGCTGTAGATGTTCTTTGACTGTCTTACTATAGATAATAATATCATCTACATAAACCATCATCTATCTTCCTATATTATAGCAGAAGATTTTATTTATCATTTACTAAAAGCTTGCTAGTGCATTGTACATTTCAATGGCATTTACAGGTAGACATAGGTTCTATCTAAAGTGATGAAGGCTGATTTTTCCCTTGCTGCTTTGGTGAGGCCAATCTGGTAGAATCCTGAGTATAAATTTAAGATACTGTAATACTGTGCTTTATCTCTCAGAGTTACAAGAATATCCCTGATGAGAGATAGTGATTGGTGATCCTTCTTTATAGTCAGATTGAGCTTTTTGTAATTGGTGCAGAGTCTTGAGGCAAATTCTCTTAGTTTGCTTCTATTTTTTGAGGCCAATACAACTGGTGAAGCTCAAGGACTGCTGGCCTCTTTGATGATACTGGCTTCTTCCATCTGCTTGATTTCTTCTCTAAGCCATTCATGATAGGCTAGTAGAATTGGTCTTACTTTTTGGTAGATTGGTTCAGTATCTTCTATATTTATATCATAGTAGTAGTATGGAGTCTTTTTCTTAATATCCTTGAAGTCTGTAGCCAGTACATCCTCAAATTTATAGAGTATCTTCTTGAGTTCCTTCTTGAGTAGGAATTCATTTCCAATGATATAGCTATACTTATTTGTAGTTTTCTTCTTCTTGTGATCCAGTTGGTAATCTTAGTGCCAGTAAATACTCCTCTTCCTATAGATCTGAATTCTTTCTTTCCTCTTTCTATTTCCTTCAACTTTTTGACTTCTATGATCTTTGGCTGAAGAACTGAAAAGATCAATATTTGTGCTAATTAGTCCTTCTTCTTGATTGGAAATAGAATTGTAAGATTGTAGTTTCTAGTAATAAGTAGTATTTCTCTAATATAATCTGAATTGATGACTCTTCCTTCAATAGTAATCTCACTCTTGGCCAGACTACTTCTTGTCTTGAGGATCCCAATATGGTCTTTTGGAATAGTTATCTCCAGATTAGTTACAAGTAGGGTTGTTGTCTGGAGCTTGAGTATAGTCTTCTCTACTATAGTGATATCTATTCCAGCTATATTCTCTGATTTATATTTTGATAGAACTATATTAGAGTGAATCTTCTGAATCTTGATCTTGATTTTTTTCTCATGCTCACTATTATCTAGAAGAGCTGGTGATTTGTCATCCTTTTTCTCCTTCTTTTCTTATTTTACTTGTTTTTTGAGGATCTTCTGTCTTTTTTTATAATAGATTTTCTTGATTCTGCTGATATACTAGTAGTAATCATTAAAATGTTTTATATAGTATATCTTGATTCTATAAGGGCAGACTTCTTGTAGTATATATCTCTCAATAATTCTTTTGTGCTATTCTTCCTTGCTGATCTATCTAACTTTCTTCTTCTTTTTCTGTATAGTTACCATATAGGCTTCTTCTTGCTCACTTTCTTCTTCCTCTATCTTAGGTAGTACTTCTTTATTAATATTGATGAGAATTCACATCTTCTGATCCTGATAAATAATCTACATCTTCTAGGTATTGAGATCAATTACTGCTCTGGCTTTAAGAAGTCACTAGTTGCTAATGAGAATATCATAGTTAGTAGCATTAGTTATAATTATATCTATTGAAATTGTTGTCCCTCTAAACTTGATGGGAATATCTTGGATATTTCCTAGAAGTGTAGCTCTTGTACTATCTGCTATGATAAATATATACCAATTTGGTTGCTTCTTCAACCTCCCAACTTAGGCAGTCTGCTGCTTTCTTGCTGAGGAGGCATTCTTCAGCTCTAGTATCAATGATAGTCTCAAAGATTCTATCTTCAATTTGACAGATTGTATAGATAGATATCTTGTAATTATCTTCACTCTCTTCTCTAGAGTCTTCTTGAATATTGTTGGCCTTGGTTATCTTCCATTCTTGTTTCTTGGTTATCTCAGTAAGTTCATATCTCATTTACTGTCTGAATGTAGGTATTTCTGCCAGCTGGCCAAAGGTTGTATTGACCTTTTGTTGACTGAGATTCTTGAAGATATCATACTTGAAAGTCTTAGTCTTGTGAAGCTTCTTTTTCTTTTCTCCTTTACTGACTGGAGTAGTTCCTTATATGATATCTTAGACAGCCTATTCCAACTCTATATCTTGATCTATTTCTTCATCTTGGCTTTCTGTAGTAGTTTCTATCTGTTTTTCTACAGAGTTTTTCTTGAGTCTTTCTGGTGGTCTCTTGTAGAATTGCTTGCAGACATCTTTCTTAATAGTCTGTACAGAGTAGGCCTTTCATTCTTCTTTATCTGATTCTCTGATTTCTTTGAAGGTAATAGTATTGGCCTATTTCTTATTTCTTATAGCATTGCTTGGCTGAGCTTTATACTTGGTCTCACTTATATATTTATATAAGTAGTGGTCTTCTTCTCTACAAGTATAGCAGGTACCTCTCTTCTTGTCTGAGGTGGCAGTAAATCTCTGAACTATGCAGTAGTCTCTTCCTCTAATTTCTTTTACCATATCTCCAAGATAGACAGTCATTTTAGCAAACTTCTTAGTAAGTTCCTCCATAAGGTCACTATTTCTCTGCTACTTAATAGCTCTTGGCTGAGATGTATTTCAATTGATCACTATAGTAGGTATCATGCTGGTTATCTTAGATGCTTTGATTCTAACTCCAGTAACTCTTTCCATTGTGTGGTCTTGTGGATATCTGGCTATCTAATATTGCTGGACATAGGTAACCTTTTGTGTTAGGTCTAGGATTATTAATAATGAGCAGATAGCTAGGGCTATCTCTGGGTAGACTATTTTTATAAAGATTATCTCAGCTACTTGATCTAGATAGTAGTGGTATAATCTGTAAGGATTATCTAATATTAGATTCTGGTGTAGAATGTGTTTAGATCCTTACTCATTTATTGATATATTATATTGAGCTAATTCTTCAGAACTTGTTTGATCTTATCTGTATAGTAGGTGGTTTGAAGCCAAGTCTTCTATACTGCTAGTATGATATTGTCATCATTTTCTACATAGATTGCAGCTATGAATGCTGCTCTTACTAGTCCTCAGAGACTGAAGGATATAAGGGCTACTTGTTGTACTGCTGTCAGAGTCCTTACAGTAGTATACTACTTGAAATCATTAATGAAAGTAATGATTGATTCATCTGAGGTATATCTATAAAATACTAATAGTCTTATATCTATCTTGTCTAGATGTCTTAGTTTGATTTGTATGATTGTTTAGGTGATAGTAGTTATTTATTATTTAGCTTGAAAGTGAGAGATTCATCTTAAATTACCAGCTAATAGATACTAAGTTATAACAAAGCAGATATGTAACTGTATAAGTATGTCAGATTTCTGTATCTTGAAAACTTGATCTTCTTTGACTCTATAGAGTCCTCAGGATATAGGGGTGAGTGAGTTCAAAGTGTATCTATCTGCAAGCTTATTAGTTTCTTTGCTTTCTCTTTACTTTGAACTATTTTGATCTGAGGTTTATTTACTTTAGATACTGGGGATATTTATATAAGTTTACTAGCTATAAGGTGACTAAGTTATGACTATATTTCCTATAAGTCACTTTTCAATATCTGTTAAATTTTTGATGATTACCATTCAACATTTGTAAATACTTTAACATTTGCTAAAACTTTAATGTTTATGAAATATGACTGCTATTTATAAGACTATACTATATTTGGGAATCAGATTCAGGTACCATGATTAAATGTTAATCTACTTACCAAACTATTTCTGATTATTCTTTCTAGACTCAATTTACCTATATACCCTAAGTATTGATGCCATATATTAGATATATTAGATATAGTTATTATATATGTAAAGGCTTTTATATTACTCAGTATACTATTGATCATATAAAGATTATCTTGTTTCAATATTATTATAATCTCCTTATTATTCTTTAGACTATATATAGTTACTTTCATTAGATATATATATATTTATTTATTACTATAAATTATTATTTTACTAATTGAGAAGAGGTTCTTTCCTATCTTTAGAGTATATAGTATATTTTGAAAAATACTGACAGACTTTGCAATATTTCTATAGAGATATATACTAATATTTTCTCTTTCTTAAGTATATATAACATTATTATTATCTAACTTAATTGGTACCAGATACTTAAAAAACTCATATGTGGAAAATTATTTTTAGTGAGCTATTATATATTATATGGCACTAGAATTTATAAGCTATACATTGTTATTATTAATTATATTAGTATATACTTTGCTTATATTACTCATACTATCAATATTATCACTATTTATTAGCTCAAAAGTATATAGCTTAGACATGGATATAGATATCTTCTCTAAATATATAGTATATATTGCTTATATATAGAATATATCTCCACCTTAATTATTATTAGTTTTGGTAGTATTTATATTATATTGCTCTTTACTATAATTCTTTTTGCTACTTTTATATTACCAATATTAGTCTTTATACTTATTTTCATTATTCTTCTTATTCTTATAATAGCAGTTATTCTGTATATATCCATACTTACCACAGTAATAATAGTTACTATTAAACTTAATAGATTTGTATTTCTGACCTTATTGGTACTTCTTGTCTTATCTATATGATTTTTTTTTTTTTTTTTAAAGTTACTTAGACTTTTGTATTTATTACTAAACTCTTTATATAATAACAATATATCAAAGTCCTCTCTTACTTAATTTTATAGAGAATTCTGCCCCCTCTCTCACTCTTTACATATATCTTATCTACTAATCTATAGTGAAGCCCCTCTCTAGGACTCTACCTCTGCTACTATCTATTTAATAACTCCAACATCAATCACTCTCATCTTGCTACCCATATCCCCAGTACTAGCTGTCACTTATCCTCAAAAATATATAGCTAATATTTAGAGAGTTTAATCTAAATAATAAGAGTCCACTCTACTAATAATTACTCATTATTAACTTCCTCTACCAGCTAAGTCCAAAGAATATCTCACTATCTCCTCACTGCCTCTCCAGCTTGTCTCACCTCTAGCTGGTCTTTGATTATCTAATAGAAGTCATCTAAAATCTTGTATTTATCTAACCAATATTCTGGAGTTTGTACTACTCTTCTTTTTACTTTATATTATAGTACTTCTTATAATCAAAGATACTCTTATCTATCAGATACTCTGACCTAAAATTTAACATTATATTTCACCAAAACAGCCTCTACTATACTACTCAATATTTGGATAGAAGCCATTAGACTACAGTCTCACACTATAGCCAGACTCTAGCCCAGTCTCACCCCTTATTGATTTCTACTATTTGCTATGACTCTGACCACAGATCTCATATATTCCTAAAGACACTCCATATTATCCTCTAGATAATAACTATTTATCAAAGTGTCCCCCAATAGAAGTCAGTCTTATCTCTACATTCTCCAGTCTCTCTCTCTTTTATTACTTTATCTATATAATTGGTAAAATTCTTTTTTATTTTCATTATTATCATTTCCTTGACATATCTCTTTATTAATAAGACTTGTTATTATATAAGTATAGTCTGTGAGTTTTCTGCTCTCATATATAGCTGTTACTTAATATTATACATCTTAGAGAGATCTCTTATAAGAGTCAGAACCTTGTCTTTATTACTAATATACTCTACTAATATACTTAGAGAATTCATCTGATTTATCAGATTATTAATATATTCAGTATACATATTTACAGATACTCTTCTTGATCTTTATTTATAAATTGAATAACTTAGATTTCAGATGGAATTGATTTAATAAGAATACTTTTATATGATAATTATATAGGATCTCTTATATATTATCTACTATCATAGCATATATTATAAGCTTCATTTACTACTTTGATAATATAAAAGTAATCTTTAATAATACTCAGTAATCATTTGCAATATCATAATCTTAAATCTATACTTATAGTTTTATATACTCTATCAATCTATACTTCTCTAGGAGATTGTATATAAAATATCCAAATAGTATAATTCTTACTATTAAAGATTAGAATCAATCTTTTGGTTATATTTATACTTATCATAGAGACTATAATCATCATTGTACCTATTCTGGGGATATCTGTATCTACTGTAGCTAGTACACTCATACTGGCTTCTTAATTTGTCTCTTATAATATCTTAATATAAAGTAGTATATAGTTTTAGAGAGATATTTATTAGCTACTAAGTAGGGCTCATAATCTATATTATAACTTAGTTGAAAATATAAAGTAAAGAAGAGCAGTAGTATTATTTATTGATTGTTTATATTTTTATATATTGAGTAATATAGCTTAAAGATGATATAATTATAAAGAATTATATATCTAAGCTATATATAATAATAAGAATTTCAATAGTAGGGGAGACTAGTAATATATAGAGAGGTGTTGAATAGATTCTTAATATCCAGCTCCTTTCTCTGCTACCTTACCAGTCACAAGGTTTGGTAGGCAATCTTCCAAGTCCCCTTTCCCCTATTATTACCCCCTCTACCTCGGGTTGGTTTGCTGTACCTGCAGGGGCATGGTGGGAGGAGGGCAATGGTGATGAGTTGCCTCTTTATTGGTGTCAGATCAGTGCTTCCTCTACTTTTTCGTAGATTCTGGTACCTTCAGCTGCATCTGAGATGTACCTGTTTTGGTGTGGCGCCTTTTTCCTTTTGCTGTCGCTAACAAGGAGTTGTCTTGGTGTATCTTGGGCTATGTAGAGAGTCGGCCGACCTTGGGCATTAAGTGCTCAGTGTAGGTTACCTGCAGGTCCTCAGTGCCTGTGGTGGGGCCCTCTGGCTTTGGCAAGCTTCCTGGCAAGTGCAGTTCTAGCATAGGTGACTATTTTTCAGGTGTTGTCGGGATGGGAGAGGAGATGGCTATCACAGATAGGAGGAAGGGCAATAACAGTGAACCAGTAGAGTGCTAGGCTGGGAGCGGTCATCAGGGCTGGGACAGATACTGCTTTGGTGGGGCCTTTTGATTAGTGTGGCATGGTTAGGTAGTAGGTATCACTCTCGGCTTCTTTTGGTGATCAGCGGGGTTGGGCCCCAGTCATCAGAGGGGGTTGGGGGGCCTGAGACTACCTATTTCAGGCATCTTGGCTGCACTCAACTAGAACTGGGAGCTGATATGGCAATGTGATCGAGGCCTGCAGGCTTGAGTAGTGGGGTATTGGGGGTCTCCTCCCACCTCACATATAAGTTCTTTACTCACCTCGACTGAGAGAACTAGGTCCTACCTATCATGTTGTGCTTTGATGAGGGTTTTTCTTTACCTGTCATTCTCTTTGGGATGGTAGGGGCTATTCTATTTGGCTCAGGCATGGCCTTGTACATACGTTGGGTTCTCGGGCATGTGCTTTCAGTCATTGGCATATGGCTGGGTTTCCCCTGGTAGTAGGGAGAGCATGGTGTGCAGAATGAGGTGTGGGTCTAACTGGCCCTACTGTGCCTAGTATGGTCAAGTTGCTGGATAATAGCTAGCCTAGATTAATGGGGGGGCAGTGCTTGGTGGGTGGTGGGGGAGGGTTTTGGTCTATATAGTCTAGGTTCCCTTCTAATAAAAATCTGTAGGACATGAGTTCATTAAAAAAAAAAAAAAAAAAAAAAAAAAAATAGATTCTTAATATCTGAGTTCTGATGATTACTTATTAGTGATGGGTTTTTGATAAGAAATAGTAAATAGAAGTTAAAGAGTTAGTGAATAGATAGTGATGGTTATTCTAAAAAGTAGTATAGGGGTGATAGTATC
>RBNI01006410.1:0-11359 GCA_003990745.1 Jimgerdemannia flammicorona | reverse complement strand
CCTCCCGAGTTCCTACAAACTCCACCCCCTCCAACTTCACTACAATTCTACCCCCACTCTTCGCTACAATCCTCCTCACAAGCCCCCTACGTCTTATTTATATTTAATATAATAATAATATATATATTTATAAAGAGATAGTTTAGATTTTGTTCAATAAATATATTTAATTTTTATATATAATATAATATACTCATTCTTTTCTATATTTTGTCTATTATCTCAAGTTAATCTAGAATTTTATAAAAATCTTTATAAGTTTAAAATATTTTTTATTTATTATCAAATATTAATTATATAAGTAATATATAATATATTCAGATATTGAATATAAATAAGTTATAACAGTTATATATAGAGTGTAGAATAAACTAAAAATACTCTAATAGTGTAATAGAATTACATGACTTAGCGACGACCTGCGTTCACGTGACAAGGCGATGACGTCACGAACGAGCGACATACGAAACGAGCAAGACGCGGAAAACGATATACTGAACACCCTGAACACTGAGCCACAGCTCACACCGCAGTAAATGTATTACTTAACAAATGCATTACCTAAAGGGTTTGCTCTGAGTACAAACAGTTGTCCTGAGTACAAACAACTATCCTGAACACAAACATGTTTGTTTGTAGAGCAAACAGGGCATCATATACCAAATTAGTTATGCATACTTGGCAAACCATTACTTAGCCAACATGTATAAATACCCCAGCAATTGTATTCAAAATAAATTAGCTCTTAGTTCAGTACAAAACACAAGAAGTCTCTTCTCTATACATATTCTCCTTGAGTTCTTAGTAATGATACCTAAGTTACTTTAATATTTCTAACTAAACTTCAGAAGCCTAGCTAACTTCTGCCAAACTGAGAACTGGTATATAAATCTAAAAAGGAAATCCCTTAGAACTTGAATCACAAGTGATTCAGTCTATATATAGGAAAGAACAAGTTTCTTATATATAATTACAGTTACTAAAAAAGAGTAATATCTTTATTCTATTATAAAAAAAACTATACTTTCTCAATCTTAGTATAACTAAATAAAAGAATAATTGAAAGACTTCTTGATATATATATGTCAAGTCCCTAAGTAATACTTTATTATCTGAGTTATCCAAGGATAAGCTTAGAGTAGTAATAAGTATTATTAAAAATAGTATTACTCTTATTTATTATTGAGAATTCTCATTCTATTTATATATTTATAATTACTGTAAGAATAATTAATTATATTACTTACTAGATATATACTAAAGAACTGCTCATCAGAGATGTATTGGTAAACTTTTATAGAGTAAGTTAGAACTAGTGCTCTCAATTGAGATTTAATTGGGCTTAATTATATATGTATATAGGCAAATCCAGCATACTAAAATTTATTAAATTTAGATCTGTTTTCTTTAAGTAACCCTATTTAAACTTTAAATTGAATCAGACCTCAATTTGATTCAAATTGATTGAATTGGACCTAAGTTCCATTCAAATTTGATTCAATTCAAATTCAAACACAAAAATCCTCTACTCGAATCATCCCCAATTCGATTCGTTCGTTTGGGAGCACTAGTTGAAACAGGGGGATGCTAGTGAATAATCATGTGATGGAGAACCATGAGAATACAACAAGGTATTGACCCAGCTGTCGTCCTCATGTAATATATGCCTATTGAAAGCTGTAAGGATGCTTGACACATGGGGTTGACAAGGATTATATCCATATTGTTGCTATATAAACGCACGGTGAATGCATCGCTAAGTAAGCATGCGTAATTCAAATCAGGAAAGAGCATTTCGAATTTATTTTGCTCTCGCAAACGAAAACTACATCACTACGTAATAAATCACGCCAAAATACAATCCGAATTTTAATTGTAGATAACATCAATGTTTGTGGGGTTGCGAGGGGGGGGCGAATCATAAAATCTGTCGCATTCTCCTGGGAACGGATCTCAATACTATCCGTAAGTGATGAGATACGTAGGATAGAATCGTCCGGGCGAGTACACAATGTATATATCGCTTCCGTTGGTATATCCTGAAAATGTAAGTGTGGATTAAGATGTGTCTGAAATATTCATTGATTAAACTGCCCATGAAGCTGTCAAATCACAGGGACTGGCACCAAACCCTTACCCTTAACCGAATCATGTCGTTCGTTCTTGAAATTCCCACCTTGCATCGCTTTTACTGGAGGAAGGGTAATCGATTTGTTTTTTGCCAGGTATACAGAATCGCCCGTAATGACCTATCATATTGTCGTTCGGAAACATTTGAGTATGTATGCTACTTTTGATTCCACCAGAGCCATAGCGATATGATGCGGGACGCAAATACTCACGTCAGCTAAAAAGAACTGCTTTCTCCCTAAATCACTCGTGGATGCGTAGTTGTTGGAGTAAGATGCGTTCACGGCAAAGTAGCAGCCTTTGCCCCACATACCTAGCCCATGCAGAAAAGGATTGTGTTTAGTTAAGGAAAAGGCAAGAGACCGGATTCATAAAAAAAAAAAGTATTTCTCACCTTCTGCCGAGAGTCTGGGATCAAACCCTTCCTCACTCTCGTATATGGAACTGGGCGGCGTCTTACTCGTACCGTGGAAGAGAGATATAACGTTTACCTGGCCCTCGTTTTTCTTCGATATCTGCTTATGGTTGTGCTGGTATGTAGACCACAGGTGCCGATTCTACGTGAGGCGCAAAAATGGTCAGTTGATGGACGACAACCCCTACGTTATTTAAATGGCCGAAGCGAAGAAAAAAATGTCTTTAATGATACAGACTTGCACTCGCTCGATCTTCTGGATGTTGGCATGCGGCATTGTCTGGTGTACGCGCGAGACCACTGTATCCCAATCCTTACTCGTGGCGCCTAAAGCCACCAACACGCAGTTCACCTTCTCATCGAACTTGTCCCAGCCCTTCGGTACGTCGTTATCGATATTGGACAACTTATCAAGCGCCCACTTGTATATCTCCGCTCGCACAGTGTCTACAGACCCCTCGTGACCTGTCAGTTTGATCGTATTATCCATGGTGTTGATCTCCACGTTTACGTCCAGATGTCTGGCGATCCTCCGAACAGCCTCATCGCGCTCCATCCGGTCAATTTTCCCCAAGCCACTCACGAGAAGGAACTCGGTCTTTAGCTTCACGAGCGACTCCAGTTCTTGTGCGGCAGTTTCGGTGTCATCCCTCCTACCCGTGATCATGAATTCGACGAGATCTTTCCAGTATTGGTAGTTGACGGGGATGGGTTTCTGATTACACAGAAAAAAAAAAAAAAAAAAAACATTAAACATTAGTATACTATCAGTGACGGGAGATCGCATTTCGTAATATATTTCATGTAACTATACAAACCTCGTCGCTATTCGACGTAATTTGTGGGCTCGGCGGCTGTGTTTCGGCCACTACCGGTATGATGATATCTTTGCGCATGATGGACCGCTTGTAACCTGTCTTCATATTTTTCTGAAAGTGGCCATTGTCATCGAACAGGATCTCGTATGTGGTCCCGGACATGACAATTTTCACCAAGGCCAGCACCGGGATCGAGATCGGGGTAAGCCACTTGTTGTGAGCGTCCTCGATTTCAATATTTTGGTCGCGGTCATACATGACCCATTGCTGTCCGTTGTCGTGCTGGGGGGTTGGAATGTTAATGGATTATGTTTGGACATTTATAAACAAATAAAATGAGTGAATGAGAGGTGTTTAAAAAAGAGTGTGATTGTTGGAACGAAGCACATTTCACGAGCACTTACCTTTCCTCCAACGGTCTCCTTCCAGAACCATTGGTATGGGAGAGGTTGCAATATCGTGAGATCGCTTGAAGCAGCGGGGCCAGTGGTAATTTTATCATTATCTCCTATTTCTTTCCATCTCTCCGAAAGCTCCTTTCGGAGAATTGGATATATCTCCGTCGAATTCTGTTGATAAGCATCCTCGGCATCAATGTCATCTCTATCCTTTATTGGGGCCCTTTTCGCTACTGGTTCGGGATTATAGTCGATGATGCGCACTTTGTGAATCCGCGTTTTCGGCAAAGTTTGCACGACGGCATCCACAATAACCTTTGCGCCTTTCTCATGCGGAAATCCATAGAGACCCATGCTGATCGACGGCAGGGCGACAGTCTTGCATCCGTTCGAGTTTGCCAGTAACAAGGCGTTGGCGACGGCTGCGTGCAGGCGTTCTTCCTCCTTGTTTGTACCAGAGGACCACACGGGCGCAATGGCATGTATGACGTACTTCACGCCTTTCTTTTGTAAGTCGCCTGCTGTTGTTACAAACGCTTGCCCTGTAGGCATAGACCTATATTGATCGATGTAGTTTTTGCATTCGTCGCGAAGTTGCTGTCCTGCGGCGTCGGCGATCACTTTGGCAATGCCATCTTCATGGTCGAGCATTGCGTTCGCCGCGTTCGCGATCGCGTCAACGGTCTCATGAATGATGTTTCCAGAGACGAGCTACCGTACGCGATACAAAATGAAGCAATGTGAGCGTATTGGAAATGCCACGTCATGACTGATTTTGCGTGTGCTTGCGTGTGCATGCGTGAGGTAAACTAGTATCAAATTTACCAACCTCGATAGCTTGATTCGTTGCCCGAATTACTACACCGAAATTCATTTTTGGAAGAAGGATTTCAACGCCGAGATTTTGTTCAATTTTCGTAATCTTGTTTCTTTGCGCTAAGATGATCGCAGCCCGCTGGCGGTCAATTTGTACTGGCAACGATTGCAACTCGGATGTGACCTTATCAGCGTATGCCTTGAAACTGGCAAAAGCCTTCTCGACATTGTTGCGTGTCCCAGACAATTTGTTTGAAAGGCAGTCGTCATTCCATTCTCGGTCGATCCTGTGAACATAACAAATATCAATTAAATAGACTCGTATCATACACACAAGAGACCTGATTGAAATTGTACTTGCCACACATTATGCTGTTTGCTGATCGCGGCTAGTTCTTTTTCATCTTTCCATTTTTCAAACCATAAGCGGTAGCGTACATCAGAAATTGTGTATGATCGCGAGGTACTTTCTCCAGAAGCTTCTGGCTGTTTGAAAATTTTAAGGACAGGCGGCTCGACATGTTGCTTCGACTGAAGAGTGCGACCAAATTCCTTCCCTGAAGTTTCTGACGGTTTCCTCCACGGAGTATCGAATTTTTCGTGAGACTCGACATGTTGCTTCGGCTGAGCCAATTTCTTGCCTGAAGTTTCCGATTTTTTCCTCCACCACGAATGGTCGAATTTGTCATGGTGAACAGGCGACTCTATATGTTGCTTCGGCTGAGCAGGGTGACCAAATTCCTTGCCTGAAGTTTCCGACCTTTTCCTCCACGGGCTGTCGTATTTTTCATGAGGAACAGGCAACTCGACATGTTGCTTAGGCTGAGCATGGCGACCAAATTCCGTCCCTGAAGTTTCTAGCCGCTTCCTCCACGGGCTATCGTATTTTTCATGAGAAACAGGCGACTCGGCATGTTGCTTCGGCTGAGCAGGGCGACCAAATTCTTTGGCTGACGTTTCTGGCTGTTTCCTCCACGGACTATCGTATTTTTCATGAGAAACAGGCAACTCGACATGTTGCTTCGGCTCAGCAGGACGACCAAATTCGTTCTCTAAGGTTTCTGGCTGTTTCCTCCACGGGCTATCGTATTTTTCACGAGGAACAGCCGACTCGACATGTTGCTTCGACTGAGCAGGGTGACCAAATTCCTTGCCTGAAGTTTCCGACCTTTTCCTCCACGGGCTGTCGTATTTTTCATGAGGAACAGGCAACTCGACATGTTGCTTAGGCTGAGCATGGCGACCAAATTCCGTCCCTGAAGTTTCTAGCCGTTTCCTCCACGGACTATCGTATTTTTCATGAGAAACAGGCGACTCGGCATGTTGCTTCGGCTGAGCAGGGCGACCAAATTCTTTGGCTGACGTTTCTGGCTGTTTCCTCCACGGATTATCGTATTTTTCACGAGAAACAGGCGACTCGACATGTTGCTTCGGCCGAGAAGGGTAACCACATTCCTTCCCTGACTGTTTCCTCCAAGGATTATCGTATTTTTCATGAGGAACAGGTAACTCGACATGTTGGTTCGGCTGAGTAGGACGGCAATGTTTCCTGATGATGCCGGTGAAACCGCACACGGTAACCTCTTTGTTGATCCTCCGGGCAGCTAGGCTGTACGCTTTCTCGGAGTTGAAGTTGATGAAGGCTATGGGCGTTCCATCCTTCAGGTCGCCGAGCCTTATAGTGGAGCTGTTTGGAAACTCGACCGCGAGTGCTTTCTTGACTAAGGAGACTGGCATGTAGCCGACCGAGAGAAATATGACAATAAGACAGTCTCTATTATCTTGAACATTGAAAGAAGAGCTGAAGGGATTTGGAGGGGTTGTTTCGGTCATGGTTGGTGCTGACTTCGAGATAGAGGCGTGGAATAAATAGAAATATTTAAAACCACCATCAGATGTCACATCACAAGGGTGTGATATATTTGGAAGATTACTCAAAAGAAGGCCACAATATATCTATAAATAAATTTGTGTTCATAAAATTAAATTATAGACTCTGAGTAAATATAATAGTATAGTTATATAAGACTAATGATCTGCTCACTTATATAATCTAATTAACTGACTCTATATCTTGAGCAAGTGTTCGTAGATCGGTTGAGTAACAGAGTTGGGCAATGGACGTCGGAATAAGTTGGAAATCGGGTAGCAGGTTGGAACGCGGTCGGGTACGGGAATCGACATTGAATTTGGAACGGGCCGGAATCCGGAATTCAGTTGAAGGATACTATTGAACTCGGGCGGCAGGCGGAATACGGGTATCTTGGACGGAAATCGGAATTCTGACGAAGGGCACTTCGGGCGAAGGCACTCGGTTGAGTTGACGAGTAGGCGTGCAGGCATGTACAGTGGCAGAATACTTCACAATCCTAGTGGCAGCACAATCCAGTCAAATTCAGCACTTATTACTTTAACATAAGGCAATCAAGGGTGGACAGGCAAAGGCAAAGGTAGTAAAGAGGCAGAGGAAAGGTATTTGTGCATTATAGACTTTTGAGTAAACTTGATGAACTGCTTTACTCAGGTTCAAACTACTGGAATATTTATATAAGATTCTACTAGTGCTCTCAAATGAATTGAATCAATTCAAATCAAATCAAATTGAGGGTCATTCAAATTGAATCAAATTGGGGATTTTTTAATTCAAATAAAGTTTGAATTGAATCAAATTTGAATCAAATTGAGGGTCTTATTTGAATTGGACCTTTGATTTGATTCATTGGGAGCACTAGATTCTACTAACTATTGATCTATAAAATTAAATACTTTGAATAAATAGTATTAAATAAATAACTTTAAATAAATAGTTTTGAAATAAATATAGTAAATCATTATAAGAGTCAGACTATGAGTAAAATTCACATTAGATTAAAGATTATCTACTAGAATTAAGAGGGGTCCCCTGTTGGGGTCTGTTAGGTGAAGCTGAAGAAGGCTGCTAGAGTATACTGAGATGAGGCTGGTAGGTTTAAAGGAGTATAGCAGAGACAGAGGATGAGGTGAACATTCTATCAGTTAGAGAGATTACAGCTAGATTGAGTTGGTATATTGAGCCAGGAGACTGTAGAGAATTGGAGGCTAGATCAAGCTCAGATAGAAGTAGAGGAGCTGAAGAGAGTGTTGAGAGAGGAGAAAGAGGTTCAAGTTCAGAATATAATAGTTCAGTTATAGTGATAGGAGCTTGAGAAGAGTGAGAGGCCTACTAAGTATCTCTCTAGACTTCTGTAGGTAAAAAGAGTAAGATAGTAGTGAGATGGAGTATTAGATAAAAAGAGTGCTCTAGTGAATGAGATATAGTAGATCTTAGATACTTTGAAGAATCAGTAGAGAGATCTGTAAAGTAAAAAGAAAGGAAGTATCAATGAGAAGAGTATTGAGTACTTTCTGGAGAATTAGTACTCTCTATAGATTGATGATCTCAAGAATCTGGTTCTGCTGATTCAGGAGGATGAGATTCTGAGTATTCTATTAGTTATGAAATTAAGTATAGCTCCTAATAAGGATGGTCTACTCTGGGACTTTAGAAGAAGATAGTAAGAGTTCCAGAGATATTAGAAGAGATGATAGTACTTTATAACTTTGTTCTCATAACTAGAGAGTGAATTAGAGGAGTAGAATTTCAGTCTGGTAGCATTGCTATATAAGGATAAAGACAGATAAGAGAATTAGAGAAATTAGAGACTGATTATACTTCTGGATATAGATAGGAAGTTAGTCATTAAGATAATTGTTGTGAGGCTACAGAGGGTGGTCCAATAGATATTAGGAGCTAAGCAATAGAGCTTTGTTGATAGCAGACTGATTAGAGATGAAACAGCATAGGTATATAGTATAATTGAGAGAGTGAGAGCTAGTGAGCTGAATAGGAGATTGGTCTTCCTAGATCAGAAGAAGACCTATGATCAGGTTTGATAGATTTGACTGAAGAAGATATTAGAAAGAATTAGTATCATTTACTAGTTCTGAGTATTGATGGTTAGTCTGTTAAAGGACAATAGAGTGGTAATTTTGTATAATGGCTATTATGATACTATATTCTTATTGAAGAGAAGAGTTCTCCAGAGAGACTCACTGTCTTTTATCCTATATACTCTGTTATTAGAGCTGTTTATAAATAAGATTTACTATAAGATATCAGGGCTTCTAGTTCTAGAAGTAGTCTGAAAGATTAGAGTCTTTGCAGATAGTACTTCCAGTAAATTAAATCAAAGGTCCAATTTGATTTGATTTAAATTGAATTGAAGGCTAATTCATTTTGAGGTCTGATTCAAACCCTATTTTTCAAAATATAATAACTTGACAAATATATATCCAAATTTAATGATCTTTAGCATATCAGATTCCTCATATATAGAAAAATCTAACAGGCTGAAGATCATTGAATTTGGATATATATTTGTTGAGTTATTATATTTTGAAAAATAGGGTTTGAATTAGACCCTTAATTTAATTCAAATTCAATTCAATTCAAACTTAATTCAAATGATTCTCAATTCAATTCAATTTGTTTGAGAGCACCATTTGCAGATAATATAGTAGTTGAACTTGGCTCTGTTACTGATGTAGGTATACTAAAAAAGACTGTGAATTAATATGAAAAGCACTCTGGGGTAAAACTCAACTAGTATAAGTGTGAGATAATGGTGCTGGAGAATGGTTTGATAGGTGGGGACATTGTTAGGACTATTGTCTCTGTGAGAGAGATAGTATATTATCTGGGTATTTTTCTGTTAGTATACAGATCAGTCTTACCTAGAGCTTGGTGGAAAAAGAAGGTAGTAGAATAGGGGGACATTCTTTAGAGTTGGGGGGAGGTACTATATTTCTCTTACTGGGTAGATACATATCAATTCTGAGTGTTGACTGACTGCCAAAGCTTTGATATCTGATATACTGCTTGGATTTTTCAGCTTGAGTAGTAAAGAGATTGTTAAAGATGGCTAAGAACTGAATTTAGACTGAAAGGAGAAGCTAGATAAGTTGAAAGGTCTTAGCAGTTCTAGTGGGCAGAAAAAGGATCAGTCTGATAGACTTCTCAAAGAGATTATACAGCCTTAGAGCTTGGTAATTAAAGAGAACAGAGAGATAGATAGATACTATTAATATAAAGAATCTGGAAGGTAAGGTTCTTCCCTAGAGAATTCTCTGGTAATTTTCTATTTATTATTAGATTAGAGAGTAGTTAGTACTTATAATACTGGAGATTCTGGTGAGGGGTAGTAGAGAGTACTCACTATATTGATTTATGTTAGTATAGTGATAAGAGTGAGGTCTAATAGGGTTCTACAATATAGAGATAGGATAGGCTCCTATTGAGTAATATACTACTAATGGACTTTAACATTAGTAAAGGTATCAAGTCTCAGTAGAAAGTAGGTTAGGATCTGTGACCAGTAGATTAGTAGATAGTAGATATTAGTAAGACTTGAAACTAAACTAGAGTCTGATCTTAGAGTACTGAGATATAGTGATAGCTTCCTCCTAAGTTCTGGATAATATAGTGGTATATCTTGAGAAGGAATGTTATGTTGAACTTTTGGTTAGAATATTTACTAATAGGTGGAAGTTTTGAGTATAAGAACTGATTTAATATAGAGCTGGAGAGAGAGATTATACAGATATCTGAACATTAGCTAAAGGAGTATAAGATACTTAGTAACTTCTGAGAGAATATTAGAGGCTATCTAGAGGTAAGATAGTATATTGATATAGTAGGAAATAGATAGAAGGATTTGAAGAAGAGATTGATAGAGTATATTAATAATGAGTAACTTACTATTGGGTGGATATTGATAATATAGATGAGGTTGGCTAGATACTGACTATATGTATTTGAGGATAGGAGATAGATAGTCTTAGAGAAAAAGATAGTAAGGTAGATGAGGCTGATAGTAGATATTTTGTCTGATTTATAGAGAGAGTGGGGCCCTCAGAAAGGATTTGTAAGAAGAGTCATAAACAGATTATAATGATTAAGTACAGTTGTATTTGAGAGAATGGTGATTGGGAAGAGAGAGTATGTTAGGGTAGAGTAGAGTAGGAAAAGATTGGGTAGGCTACTAGTGTGATATAAGGACTATATATTTATTATAGACTAGTTAATAAAGTGAGTTCAAGTGATTATAAAAAAAAAAAATAAGTAAAATTTAAATTTAGATAAACAGATTTAGTATCAATTTATATTATTAGATATATATATTATTAATAAATAATTTATTCTTCTATACTTACTTTAATAATCTATAATAAGAGTTATAAGTTCTACTAGTTTTAATATTAATAATAAAAAATCTAATTTATATATAATAATAAAAGTTATATCATCTAAAGTCTTATATAATAAATATCTTTAAAAAAAATATAACTTAATAAATTACTAAAAGCTATAAAAAAAATTCAAAAATTATAATAATATAAAAATTACTCTTTTAAATATAAAAATTATACTTAATATTAATATTATATATAATAATATATAAAGTATATAAAATATAAGATATTCTATATAATATAATAGGTAATCTAAATTAGGAATAATAATCAGGAGATAGATATTTAATTGTAGTATCTGAATTTAATTTCTAATATAGTATAGTATTATATAGTTAGTAATTACTTGATCTCTTAGTTATATTATTTATATAACTATATAAAACTCATAATTATATAGATTATATAATATATAGATCCCTCAACTATATAAAATAACTTACAGAAAATGAAGTCTTAACTTAGCTACTATATAGTTAGTAAACTTATATAAATTCCGTTAAAAAAAAAAA
>RBNI01006409.1:0-11359 GCA_003990745.1 Jimgerdemannia flammicorona | reverse complement strand
AAAAAAAAAAAGGTAAATCACCCCACGCGTAAGCACTCTTGATCCACATGGGCCATCTGTGGAGCCTCAAGAAGGCCTGGACACCCGGATCTTGCGGGTCTGATCCAATTGGGTCCGACACGGTCCGGCCCGAGTCGGCGATGAGGAGGGAGGTAGCAAGGCCGAAAGCGTGGGCGGCATCGGGGGGCTGGAACTCGAAGACGTCGTGGCCGGCTGCGCGGAGAGTCGCCACGGTCGACTCGACGGCGCGCACGCACGGCGGGCTGCAGCGGATGACGCCTGAGGGGTAAATGAGTATGTACGATATGCTGGTAAGAGATTGATCATGATGAAAATAGTTACATCAAGACTCTACGCTCGGCACAAATCAAGACGCAGGTCTCATACGTACCATCATACGTGAAATATCCGACCCTCAATTTCTCCGGCATCCCAACCTCCCTCCATGGCAGAGGCACGACACCCTGATCGAACCTCCAGCCCTCGAACTGGACGATGGTGCGGGTGAAGAACTGGAGGTCGTCGACGGTACGCGCCATGGTCCCGATCACGCCTGGGATGCTCTCGATGCCCGGATTGCTGCTTGTGTTGCCGGACTTTGGGATGCGTCCGTGCGACGGCTTGAGGCTGCAAATGCCAGTGTAGTGCGCGGGGATGCGAACAGAACCGGCGATGTCTACGGAGTAGAGAGAAGGGCGATGTTGGGATGAAAGATCTTAAAAAAGAGAAGAGAGGTAAAAAAATGAGGACTTGCCTGTGCCCAGACCAAGAACGGAGCCGTTGAGGGCCAAGAGGGCAGATTCGCCGCCGCTGCTGCCGCCAGATGTGTACGCCTTGTTGTAAGGGTTATTTGTAGCGCCGAAGACCTGGATGGTTTGGCGTATCCAATATGTTAGGATATTACAGTGAGCTAAATCCTTCGTTCTAACATGCAACCATTGAATAACATCCTATACATCACCATAATCACTTAACCCACCGGATTCCACGACTCGAACGACAACAAAGTCTGTGGTATGTTCGTCTTGACATACGGCACCGCACCAGCCTTCTTAAGCAAGCTAACAATCACCGAATCCTTCCCCGCCGGCCGGCCCACCCAACCCGAGTACCCGAGCGTCGAATCGACGCCAAAAACATTAAACGTGTCTTTAAGTGAGACGGGCACGCCATGCAGAGGCCCGACAGGCTCGTCCCTCCTTCCCATCTCAAGATCCAACTCCGCGGCATGAGAGATAGCCTGCGAGGCGAAGACCTCGGTGAGACAGTTTGTTTCTGCGTGCGCGATCAGGGCCTGTTTCGCGAAGGCCGTGATGATCTGCCGGCTTGTCCAGGTGCGGGCCTCGTGCACTCGGCGAAGGATTTCGGAGACCGGGGCGGCGACGATCTCGTGGTGGGTGGTGTCGAAATCGAGGGTAGAAGGGAGCTCGGACGAGAGCGAGGTGATGGCGGCGTTTCGTTGACTGAGCTTTGATTTACGGGCTTTCCTGAATGTTAGGTATCCGAATACCATCGTTATGCGCGACTTGCATTCTCGCGAGCACGTGCTCTCCCATACAAAACAGTGAACATGACGTCACCAGTTTTATTCCTAAACGTCCAATTCAATTTGGAATAAGTACAAAAGGTGCCTATATGACAAAGCAATAATATCTCCTAACAATAAGATGTAGAAACAAGCCATAGATGAAGAATATAATTCACTCATTGAGAATAGTATATGGGATTTGATATCTCTTCTGACCAATTAGGATTATATTGGGTCTATAAATTAAGTACAAAAGTAATAGAAGTGTAGAATGATATAAAGCTTATTTTATTACTAAGGATTATTCACAAGATTATGGTATAAACTATAATGAGACATTTTTACTAGTATTCAAGCTTACTTCACTAAGAAATCATCTTGTAATTGATCTATATATAATCTGGAAATCTATAAGATAGATATAAAGTTAGCTTTTCTCAATAGTAATTAGTATAGAGCTATATGTTTACTAGCTACAAGAATATGACCAGAACAACCTTGTATATAAACTATATAAAGAATTATATAGTATCAAGCAAGCAGTTTATTTATAGAATAGAAAATTAATAAATATCTCTTTTTTTTTTTTTTTTTTTTTTTTTATTTATATCTTTTTCTTCTGTTTTTTTTTTTTAATGGACTCATGTCCCGCAGATTTTTATTGGAAGGAAACCTAGACAATATAGGCCAAAATCCTCCCCCACCACTCACCAAGCACTGCCCCTCCATTAACCTAGGCTAACTATTGTCCAGCAGCTTGACCATGCCAGGCGTAGCAGAGCCTATGTTGGCCCGCACCTCATTCTGCGCACCATGCTCTCCCTACTATCAGGGGAAACCCAACCATACGTTAACGACCGAAAGTGCATGCCTGAGAACCCAACATATGTATAAGGCTACGCCCAAGCTGAATAGAATAGCCCCTGCTACTCCAAAGAGAATGACAGATAAAGAAAAACCCTCATCAAAGCATAACACAGTGGGTAGGGCCTGGTTCTCCCAGTTGAGGTGAGTAAAGGACTTACACGTGAGGTGGGAGAAAACCCCCAATACCCCACTACTCAAGCCTGTGGGCCTCGATCATATTGCCATATCAGCTCTCGGTTCCAGTTGAGTGCAGTCAAGATATCTGAAATAGGTAGCCTCAGGTCCCCCAACCCCCCCTGATGACTGGGGCCTTACCCTGCTACCCGCCAAAAGAAGCCGAGAGTGATACCTACTACCTAACTGCACTGCACCAATCAAAAGGCCCCACCGAAGCAGCACCTACCCCAGCCCCGATGACCGCCCCCAGTCTGGCACCCTACTGGTTCACCGTTATTGCCCTTCCTCCTATCTGTGATGGCCATCTCCCCTCCCATCCCGACAACACCTGAAAAGCAGTTACCTATGCCAGAACCACACTTGCCGGGAAGCTCGCCAAAGCCAGAGGGCCCCACCACAGGCACCGAGGACCTATAGGTAACCTATACTGAGCACTTGATGCCCAAGGTTGGCCAACTCCCTACATAGCCCGAGACACACTGAGACAACTCCTTGTTGGCGACGGCAAAAGGAAGAAGGCGCCGCACCAAAATGGGTACACCCCAGATGCAGCCGAAGGCACCAGAATCTGCGAAAAAGTGGAGGAAGCACTAATCCGACACCGATAAAGGGGCAACTCATCACCATTGCCCTCCTCCCACCATGCCCCTACAGGCACAGCAAACCAACCCGAGGTAGAGGGGGTAATAATAGGGGAAAGGGGACTCAGAAGGTTGCCTACCAAACCTTGTGACCGGTAAGATAGCAGAGAAAGGAGTTGATAAATATCTCTTTAATAATAGCTTTATATACTATAAAATAGATAACTATATATATATTTAAAACTATACTAATGGAATTACATTTATAGATATATGAATAGATGATATAATTATTATTATAATGAAAAACAGCTTAACAGAGATAAAGAAGCCACAACATCCCTTTCTTCACTATCTTACTAGTTATAAGATTTGGTAGACAATCTTCTGAGTTTCTTTTCTCCTATTATTACTCTCTCTATCTTAAGTTGGTTTGCTATGCCTGTAAGAGCATAGTGGGAGGAGGGCAATGGTGATGAGTTATCTCTTTATTGGTGTCATATCAGTGTCTTCTTCACTCTTTTGTAATTTTTAATATCTTCAGATATATCTAAGATATACTTATTTTAGTATGGTGCCTTTTTCCTTTTACTATTGCCAATAAGATATTGTCTCAGTATGTTACAGGTTATATAGAGAGTTGGCCAACCTTGGGTATCAAGTGCCCAGTATAGGTTACTTGCAGGTTCTCAGTACTTATAGTAGGGCTCTCTAACTTTAGCGAGCTTCCTAGTGAGCATAGTTCTAGTATAAGCGACTGTTTTTTGGATATTATCAGAATGAGAGAGGAGATAGCCATCACAGATAGGAGGAAGGGTGATAATAATGAACCAATAGGGTGCCAGGCTGGGGGTGATCATCAGGGCTGGAGCAGGTATTGTTTTGTTGGGGTCTTTTGATTAATACAGAGTAGTTAAGTAGTAGATATCACTCTTAGCTTCTTTTGGTGATATGTGAAGTTGAGTCTCAGTTATTGGGGAGGGTCGGGGGGTCTGAGGCTATCTATTTCAGATATCTTGACTATACTCAACTGGAATAGGGAGCTGATGTAGCAATATGATCAAGGCCTACAGGCTTGAGTAGTGAGATATTGGGGAGTTCCTCTCATTTTATATATAAGTCCTTTACTCACCTCATTTGGGAGAACTAGGCCCTATCTACTATGATATATAATATGAAATAGAAATAAAAAACAAGGGAATAGATATTTAATCATAGTAACTAAATCCAATTTTCTAATTTATTATAGTATAGAAATTAACTTTACTGCAAATACTATATCTAAAACATTATTAGTAAAACTATTACTATAGCATTTTGACAATATTGAAATATTTTGACATTTTCTAAATAACTCATAACTTAGCCTCATAGTAGTAGAATTAGTACACAAATCTGTATAAATAACTTAGTATTTTAGAGTGAATAAATCTCAGTCAAATTAAGTCAGTTTAATTCAAAAGTCTTCTTTATATATCCTTCCCCCTACACAAAATCTGTCTAACTCACCAAGTTCCACATCCACTATGTTATAACTTAGTACCTATTGGCTGGTGATTTAAGATAAATTCTCACTTTTAAGCTAAAAAATGAACAACCACTGGACTGCTGTATAGATCATCACATTATATATAGTATTTATCTATACTATCTGCTGTTAATTGGTTGTTCTAGTTATCAGCCTTGTTTCTGTAAACTGTCATCAGTATTGAACAATAAATGCTCTGTAAAGGACCATATCATTGAGTTAATAGCTGGATTGCTTCTTAGTTCAAGGGACAATGTTACAAGAATAAATTGTTAAAAAATATCAAATAAACTACTATGTTGAATGGACCACTGTATGGACTACAAAGAAAACTGCTATATGAATCATTGCTACCCAAATTTTGAAGATATTGTTTGACTGTACTATCTGCTATTAATTGGTTATTCTAGTTATTAGCCTCATTTTTGTAAACTGTTATCAGTATTGAACAATAGATACTCTGCAAAAAACTGTATCATTAAGTTAATAGCTAGGTCACTTCTTAGTTTGAGAAACAATATTATAAGAATTAATTGCTAAAAAATGCTGAACAAATTGTCATACTGAATGGACCACTGTATGGACCATAAAGAAAACTACTATACAAACCATTACTATCCAAATTTTGAAGATATTGTTTATCTATACCATCTGCTGTTAATTGGTTGTTCTAGTTGTCAGTCTCATTTCGGTGAACTATCAGTATTGAACAATAGATACTCTGCAAAGGACTGTATCATTGAGTTAATAGCTGGGTTACTTCTTAGTTTGAGGGACAATATTACAAAAATTAATTGCTGAAAAATACTGAACAAACCACTATGCCAAATGAACTGCTATATAGACCATAAAAAAAACTGCTATATGAATTACTGCTACCTGAATTTTGAAGATATTGTTTTCTGCACCATCTGCTGTTAATTGGTTGTTCTGGTTATCAGCCTCATTTCTGTAAACCATCAGTATTGAACAATAGATACCTTAGAAGAACACATCATTGAGTTAATAGCTGGGTCACTCCTTAGTTTGAGAGATAACATTAGAAGAATTAATCACCAAAAAATACCATTACAAATAAACTACCATATAAAGGACCACTATGGAGAATAGAAGATATGAACTATCATCACTCATTAAAAATACCATATAAACTGTCATCAATCTTTTGACAATATACAAATGAATGAACCCAATTCAGAGAATTAAAAAGACATTATATATGAACTGCCCAAGAGATGCCATTGTCTGACTTTTGATGACATAGGATCACTCTGGAGAATTGAAGACACCATCATCTGTCTGATTTTTGAAGTTACTGTTGTTAGACTTTTGATGACATATGAACAGAACAGACTGCTCTGGAGAATTAAAAGACATTGTCTGAGTTAATTATTTGAAGAACACCACCTATTATACAACTGCTACCCTATTGAAGATATTATATATAAACTGCCTAAAAGAAGATGCTATCATCCAACTTTTGATGACATATGAATGCTGCCTATCATAAATAAACCACCTACCCAATATATAAATGGACTACCCTAAAGAATTGAAGATACCAACCATTATCACTCATTAAAGATGATATATGAAAATACAACCATCTGCCTATTATATGAATGCTACTTATTGTAAACAAACTGCCCAAGTGAAGAATACCACCTGATCTTTGAAGATGCCATTGTCTGACTTTTGACAACATACTAACAAATGGACTGCCTCAAAAAATTGAAGACATCATATACAAACTGACTGAGATGATATATAAATGGACTGATCTAGAGAATTAAAAGATATCATATATAAACCACCTGAGTGAAGAATGCTATCTGACCTTTGAAGATGCCATTGTCTGACTTTTGATAATATACAAACACCCCCTGACATATGAATGGACTGATCTGGAGAATTAAAAGATATCACCTAAGTTAATTATTTGAAGAATTCCACTTAATGTCATTATCTGACTTGAGACAACATATGAATAGACCACACCAAAGAACTGAAAGATATTGTATATAAATCACCCAAGACATATATGAATACCATCTGATTCTTGAAGATACCATCACCCAATTTTTGAAGGCCATCACCCAACTTTATCCAAACTGGCCAAATTAAGATTTTAAGTCCATATAGGAGAAACAAATATATAAACATTATAGAAATTTGAATAGGTATTTTTGTGTCAAAAATAACCTATTCAGAGAGAAGATGTGATATATGGTATGAAATAAAAATAAGAAACAAGAGAATAAATATTCAATCATGATAACTAAATTCAATTTTCTGATTTATTATAGTGTAGAAATTAACTTTACTACAGATACTGTATCTAAAACATCATCAGTGAAACTGTTATCATAGTATTTCAATAATGTTGAAATATTTTGACATTTTTTAAATGACTCATAACTTAGCCTTATAGTAGCAGAATTAGTATACAAATCTGTATAAATAACCCAATATTTTAGAGTGAATAAACCTCAGTCAGATTGAGTCAGTTTAATTCAAAAGTCTTCTTTACATACTCTTCCCTCTATATAAAATCTGTCCAACTCACCAAGTTCTATATTCACTATGTTATACTACTATAATGTACTTTGATGAGGGTTTTTCTTTATCTGTTATTCTTCTTGGGGTAGTAGGGGCTATTCTATTTAGCTCAGATATGGTCTTGTATATATATTGAAATTTCAGGTATATGCTTTTGGTTGTTGGCATATAGCTAAGTTCTCCCTGATAGTAGGGAGAGTATGATATACAGAATGAGATACAGGCCACTATAGGTCCTACTGCATCTGGTATAGTCAAGCTACTAGACAATAGCTAGCCTAGGTTAATAGGGGAGTAGTATAAGAGAGTTACTGTTTGAGTAACCATTATGTAATTCTGGAAGAGTTTTCTGGAAGTTCTAGATATTCTAGAAGACTGTTTTCTTAAGGTCAAGATCAATTTTGTATAGAGTACATCCTTTATGCTTATTGATTTCAAGATTAGGTTGACATCTCAACCAAAGTTCTTTTTTTAGACTAGTTCTAGATGTTCAGGATTTCTGTATTTCAGGAAGTTTAAGAAACTAAGATTAGCTTAGTTGAATCAGTATATTACTGTAGACAATACCCAATTAGGAAATTTTATGACAGAGTTAGGAGAGAGACCTAATGGGTGGTAGATTTACTTAAGAGTGGGTTGAGGGTTATTAAATAGATTTATTTACTATTTATGATATTGCTATACTAGGAGTAGTTGTGTGAAGGGGTATTATGAGAAAGTATTTAGGATTATTCTTGTATATTCAAGTCTAAGATCCTGAGGTCTGGGGGAAGGGATATTTATGCTAGTAAGGGGCTATCTGGACTATACTAAATATAGATATAGTACTTAGTACCTTGCTGAGTTGGAATATAGTCATGTAGTATAAGTATGATCTGATATATCAAGAGATCATCTGACTGCTGAGTCAGTTCACAGTTATGTCATACAAGGTTAATCTAATTATACTATAACTGTTAAGCTATTTATAGATTTAGATACTGTCTGAGTAGTCTTTGATAATATCACTATTAATGACATCATCTCTGATAAAGTAGTCATCTATGAAGAGTGGTTTGCAGATTACTTCTTCCTGTTCACTGAGGTAATAATATATTGGGACTTTATCACCATTTCACAGGATAGCATCATCTGTCTCATATGCTGGATAAGATATTGGTGGGTGAAGGAGGAGTATATCATACTTGCTTTCATTAGATTTGCTATCTGTATACCTTTTATAGGTAATAGCACTATAAGTTGCAAAGTTGTAGTATACTAGTAGTTGTACTTCATGTCACTTATACTCAGATGGTGAAGTTGTTGGTTCGATCTCAAGGGTTGTCTGGAGATATAGGTTGTGTTCTCCAGTCTCTTCATTATAGTTGAAGTAATTGGGGGTAAATGTAGATTAGTACTCATACCAGTAGTCATTGTCCCAATAGGTCTCATAGGTGATTATGAACTATTGTAAGTTCATTGGTAAGACTGATAGTATAATCAGAGTTGACAGAGATCTTTGACTCGAGGTCATGTTAGTATCAGAGGAATTATTGTCTTCTGCTTTATCATTATCAAATCAGATTATATTATAAATATCCTTTATAGTATATCCAACTTGGGGCATTTACAGGATATGGTCATCAGGATGTAGGAAGGTTCTATCTATGGTCTGAACATATTCAATGTACTTGTGGTTGAGTTCTTATATCATGTCATTGATTTGGCCATAGGACAGGGTTGCAACTATTTCAGTAGTAGTAACTTAGAGACAGAGAATAAAGGTGCCATACAATTCATGTTACACAAAACTTCAAGCAATGGTTTTCGACACAACTAGGAGAAAAGGTACTATAACAATATCATCGAGCAAGAGTTCTGACAGGCATACTGGGTCGGGTAGACCTGGGGCTTTTGGCTGGCAGAATGTGGAGAGAGGTTATAGATTGGAAATGGGGGCTTTCGGAGGGTCGAAGGGTGGCAAGGGCTCTGGAGGAGGACCAGTGGCTAGTGGATCTGGGGGAAGGCCTGGACCTTCCAGCTTTGCCAACAAGGTGAAGGAGAGTGGATGGCCAGGTGGAGAAAGGGCTGGTACTGCTGTAGGAAAGGGCAAGGTAAGCTCTGGGAGGGGGGGAGGTCCTCAGGCTAGGGATATGAGTGTAGGGTCTGGAGGTGTTGTGGCTGGAGGTGGGACTGCTGATGGAGGTGTGACGGGGAATCAGAAAAAAAAAAGAAATATGACAGTTGATGGCAGAGTGGGACTGGGGCTACCAATTTGGAAGGGGGACCTGGCTGATGGTGTGATAGGGCTGGTGGTGACACCATTACTCAAGAAGTCAGTTTCAGAGTTCATGGCTACCTTGTGCTTCTGGGGCTTGGCAGTGATGGTAAGGATGGTCCTGGGGCTTATCTCACAACAGATGGCTGGGGCAGCCTCAGTGAAGTTCCTGAAGGGGCTGGAGGGGGTAGAGGTGGGCTTTGAGAAAGCAGGCCCACTGGATGAGGCAATGAAGACTGGAGTGGTGGTTGGCAAAGTGGTGGTTCCAATGGTATGCTGCCTTAGGTGGGACCCCAGGGTGGTACAGCTGTTAGTCAAAGGGGTGCCTACAGTGACGAAGGTTGAGACTAGGAGGAGGGTAGAGGAGGTGGTGACAGAGTATAACAATGTGGTTGATATCGACTTCCAAGTGTGAGAGGGGACAGCAATCAGGATAGGTGATGTGGATGTCAGAATTAGGCTGGCAGGGAGAGAGGCCACTGAAAAGACAAATGACTGGCCCTCGGTGTTGATGTGGGGGGCTGTTGTCTGTAGAGTGTCAAGAGTGTAGAGGAGTAAAGAGGAGGAGGAAGATTTATTAGAAGCATTAGAGGAGTTGAGTGGTGTGGTTAAATGGAGGGTGAAGGCCTGGTGAGAGAGCAGGGTGAACATATGGGGGGAGGCCCTTCGAGGGTAGAGAGGTCACCATATCTCTCTAGCAGGGCGAGTGTCAATTTTGAATGTATATTGGTTCCCCAAGCTGTGGTATATGGCTTATCATCTCGACTTCCCAGCATGGGTAGTGAAGAAGCTGATGAAGATGGCTAGGGATTGGATCTGGGTGGGGAGGAGGTCCCAGGTCAGTTGGGATACTCTTGCGAGGCCGGTAGTCAGGAGAGGGCTTGGACTGATGGACTTTCCTAAGAGGCTGCACTGCTTGCGAGCCTGGTGGTTGAAAAGAGCTGTGGAACTATAGGGCGGAAGTTGGGTGCCTCTGATGCAGAAGGTGTGGAAGATGCGAACATCTCTTTGGGGGTCCTCCAGAGATCTGCTCTCTTTGGTGGGGCTGAATGGAATTTGGCAGCTGAGGTATAAGGGCTTTTGGTGGGGCATGGCTGATAGTGCACACCAAATTGGCCTGTGTTGGCAAGGCAATGAGGGGGAGGCAGTGTGGGGGCCTAATATGTGGCATTGGGATAGATTGCTCCTGGGAGGTACTCTACTTACTATGTTCGATATTGAGGAAGAAGTAGAGTGTCAGCAGGGGCTTGGCCAGGATCTTTGGCCAAGTGGATGGCAGGTGGCAGGGATTGGCAAGGAGTGGGACTGGACTGGTATCTGGTCTTGAAGCACAGAGGTATGGAGGTGGCTTCCCCCCAAGTTCTGGGTGGTATGATGGAGAATGTTGCAGAGGAATGTCATGCTGAATTTCCATACAGGGCATTTGGTGGATGGTGGACGATTTGACTGTGAGGAGTGTTATGATGTTGGGAGAGCTGGGGGTCATGTATAGATGCCAGAACATTGGCTGAGAGAGTGCGAGGTTTTGGGGGACTTTTGGGCTGAGATAGGAGATAGACTGGGTGTGGGGCATAGGCTGGTGGGGGAGGGAGGTCGCTGGGAGGACTTGAGATCTCAGCTTGTGGGTTGGCTCACTGTAGGGTGGGTATTGGCAATATGGGTGGGACTGGTGGGTTATTGGCTTTTTGTATTTGAGGAGAGGCAGCAGTTGGGGCTGCAGGAGAAGGTGTTAAGATGGGAAGAGCTATTGGGGGATCTGCTGACTGGATGGTGGGTGGGTTGGGGTCCTCAGGGGGGCCGATGTCATGGTTTGGTGATGAGGATCTGTGAGCAGAGTGGGGGGAGAGTAGCAATAGTATTAG
>RBNI01006408.1:0-11361 GCA_003990745.1 Jimgerdemannia flammicorona | reverse complement strand
AAAAAAAAAAAAAAAAACAAAAAGAGTCAATAGATTCAACAGTGGCTGCTGATAAGGAAATATGGGGCAAGGCTCTAAGTGAAAGTGAGTGGGACATACTTAGGAATATTGTCAGAGTTTTGAAAGTAAGTGGTAATTGCTTTAGCTTTATACTCATTTTGTCTGTCTCTGCATAATGCAATACCTCACTACATATAACTGCCAGTGTTTTGATGATTGTATGAAAGATATAGTTAAACAAATGACTCTGACAATAAGCTCTGCAATACCAGTATACAACCTTCTGATTAACTGGCTAAAGGATAAGCTTGAGGATAGGCTGGAGGGTTATGGTGATTTATGGTTAAGCCTGGATCAGAGAGATGCCATAGAGGTTACTCTAAGTAAGCTTAGAAAATACTACTTCAAAACAGATACTGCTATATACTCAATCAGTACAGGTATACTGGTATGTGGCTATTACTCCTTCCAAAACAGAGAAACTCTTGCAAAAACTCACTCTTCTTTTCTCTGAACAGTGCTGGACCCACACTTAAAGCTATAATACCATAAAGATTAGGGCTGAGAGCAGTACTTCATTGAGAGAACCAAGCAGGCTGTAATTGAAGTATACTGGAAAAACTACATGCTATCACAAGGTTCTGGCTGAAGTCCAGATGAATATACTGAGAGATCTCTCCTATCCCACATTTACTTCAACAGAAAGAAGAAGAGGGAGTCATTAGCAAAAGAGCTGCTATCAATAGATGAACTTATCATTTACCTCACCAATGACTGCATGATCCTGCTGAAGAGCACAGAGGTGCTGGAAGGTAAGTTGTCAGATGGGCATTGGGCTAATTTAACCCACTAATCTAACCACCACTCTACCTATGGGGCATACAGCTGTATCAAATAGACTTCCTCAGCCTATGTAATATGGCTCAGCACTATCTGGTGATTCCTGCCTCCAGCACTCCCATTGAGCAGGTGTTCTCAGATAGGGTGGACCTCATTGCCCCAAAGAGGTGTATGCTGAATGCTAAGACAATCTGAGAATGTATATATCTGAAGTCTTGGTGGGGCTCAGACCACTAAAATTTAGCAGGTCCTGGGGATTTGCAGATAAGTTAGTTGGTCTTGTGGAATATTTAATATCTTTCAAAAATAAAAGGAAAAAAAACCTAGGACTCAGCTCAGAGTTTGTGACCCAAGTGAGACAGTGATCAGCAGAGTTGGCAGTGGCAAAGGGAGTATGTAAAATTTACAGCTCTCTACCAGCAGTAAGAAGCAGCTCCAAGCTATCAGTACCTGAGTCAGTGAGCGAGTTGGTGGGCACAGGGTCAGTGGAGGGAGTGTACAAAATTTGTGGCCCTCTGCTGACAGCAAGGGGCAGCTCCAAGCCATAAGTATCCAGAATGAGGGGGTTGGCAGAGGGGGAAGGTAGGCAGAAGGGGGGGGTAGATGGAAGGAGTGTAGCCCTCCACCAGCAGCAAGGGGCAGCCCCAAGCTGTCAGTACTTAGGTCAGTAGACAGGGGTCAGTTGGTGGGGTTGGTGGGTATAGGGTTGGCAGAGAGAGTACATAAAATTTGTGGCTCTCTGCTGGCAGCAAGGGGCAGCCCCAAGCCACAAGTATCTGGGATGGGCAGAATAGGCAGAGAGAGCACACAAAATTTACAGCACCAGTAGCCTGTATTCAGGCTGGGGGTTGGCAAGGTTGGTGGAGGGAGTGTGCAAAATTTGCAGCCCTTCACCAGCAGCATAAGGATAGCCCCAAGTCACTAAGGAGTCTGAGTCTGGGTTGAAGGGTGCTTCTAGCAGTCAGAGAGTGCTTCTGGTGGTCAGAGAGTGCTTCTGGTAGTCAGAGGGCATTTCTGGTAATCAAAGGGTGCTTCTGGCAGTTGAAGTCTACCACAGATTTAGACTCCATTGTTAGTTTGGATTCCACAGACACTCTGGCCCTGTACTGCAGCACTGCACTAGCAGCACTATAAGAGCAGAGCCAAGGGACCAGTAGGGTCTGGCATAATGGCTAAACTAGTGCTACAGAAGAGGTACCTGGCTACCAGTCTAACCCATATAAAATAACTACCGAACCCTCATAAAAGATTGCCTAACTCTCACAAAAACTGCTCCACCCACTAGTCCCAGGCCTTGATGAGCCTTTCATCTATTATGAGTGCAATAACTGTTGTATCTGAGCTCTTCTTGAAGGCAACAGTACTATAGTGGTCATATGGTTGGAATAAGTTAGCTGTATTGACTGCAAATAGGACTCTGAAACTGCAGGTAAGGTCATATCAGACACTACTACTATCCTCTCAGATTGGGCCCTTTCTTTTTGGAATATAGAACATTATTAGGATAATATTGTTGTCTGTATATGTAGGCAGAGAAATGTTGTGCCCAATGTATTCTGATGTGATACAAGCATACAGTTGGTTGAATCCTTGGCCCAGAACCTTGTACTGCTAGGCTGTGCTGGTGGAGGCCTGCTCTTGGTCTAGCCCCAGGAGCCCCAGCTTGCAAACCTGCCAGACAGACAGCATCTGATTAGTTTGTTTTGCATGCAGGGGGGCAGAAACCCCCCAGGCTGCAGAAACTCCCTGGGCTGCAGCACCCAAAAAAGGCAGAGCTTCTCACCTCATATGGCATACTAAATTGTACCAAGAATGTACATACAGTTATACTGAGATCACCACCAAGCTGGTCAGCTGTACACTCTACCAATCTGCTCAAAGAACTCCAGATCATAGCCACTATTGCCACATAGGCCATGTCATACTCATACATAGTTTGCTCTTCAATAATACTTCTAAAGTTCTGGTAGGGGTACAGAATCTTGTATATCTCTGAAATTGTATCAAAAACAGTATATTGGCAAAGAGTGTGATTATCTGAGAAGGAGTAAAAAAAAGAGAGATGAGTATGGAGGATTTTGGATCTCTGGAACCCACCCTTCACCAGTGTTGCAGTATACCCAATTCCTATCCAAACCCCCCCTCCTTGCTTTTTTCACTCTCTCTTTTCTGCCACCCAGTATTTGATACAATCCTCACAAACCTTATTGATGTGATAGTAAAGCTTATCACTATAGAGGTTTCTTACCACCTTCACAACCACCTCTCTATATTCATTAATAATGATATAGTTCTCTTCATCATTGGTTACTCCTGCTGACCAATGGACCCCTTGGTCAAGAATAATTGGCTCTAATTCAAATATAGACCCCCAAGCCTTGATGACAATGCTGATACTGCTTATGCTGAACATCTTGCCCTCAAATTTCTCTATTTGATCAGATGTCAGACATAGTTGAACTTGGGTAACTTTGAACTCTCTTTTCCAATAGAACTGAGCTCTGATCTGAGAGGTCAAGATAAGTATGCAGATGGGTTGCATGTAGACAAGTTGTATATAGATGAGTTGTATGTAGGCAGATTGCATATAGATAGGTTGTGTGCAGGTGTGGATATTTTTTTGGGAGGAGACCATATAAAAAAGAAAGTTAAATAAAACAGAGAGATGAGTATTTTAGAAAAAGAGCATGAGTGAGTGAGTGAGTAAGTGAGTTATATACTGATGAGTTGTATGCTAATGAGTTGTATAAGTTATATAAGTTATACAAGATTGCTTATAAAGGCTTGCTTCTGTTTCTTTTGAGACCTCTACCATATAATGTATTGACTCAACAGCTCAGCCACCAAAGGCATGCTCTGCAATGTCTACCAGTCTTTCTTCATCTTGACCAGATATTGTGAATAAAGTCAGCAGATCTCACTGTAGAGCTGTAGACCCTAAGAAAAGCATAAGGTGAATTAAGTTGTGCTGGGAAAATTTAAATAAATATAAGTAAACAAGTAGCAGTAGAGTGAGTAATCTACATCTACTATTGGCTACTCTAAAAAGGCTGCTGTATATATAGCTATGAGGTTTATGAATTCTGAGGTCTAAAGGGCCACTATGAGTTGTTATCAGAATTCTCTCTCACCACTACTATTACCATTACTATTACTCTTTTGGCTCTTGATGAGCAGCTTGTATACTACTCATATGAGAAAGAATCTAATATTGTCAGCAGAGAGTATATTTCTACCTCAAATATTCTCTCTTTTGATAATCATTGCAGGGTAAAAAATGAGTAGACTAGATCAATATATAATTAAGGGCTACTATTTTGTTTACTCATGATATAGCAGGAAAGAAAAAAGAACAAAGAAAAAGAACAAAAAAAAACAAAAGAAGAAAGGAAACAAAAGAAAGGGTAATGTTACCAAAGTGCAACAGGAAAAAAAAAAACAAAAGAAAAAATGAACAAAAGAAAGAGTGATGATACTAAAGTATAGTAGAAAAAAAAAACAGGAGCAAAAATAAATAAAAGAAAGAGTAATGTCACTAAAGATTTCAATCTAGATAGATCAATCTGGATCAGATTATAAGATCAATCTGAGTTGATTCAAATTTATTATATAATAAATCTGAATCAAATCTCATCCAGATCAATTCCATCCATTCAAAGCACTACTAGGAACTCTGAGTCTATTGATCTCTAACTTATTATATTATCAAAACTTGTTAGAATTTAATAAAATTTATTGTAAAAGATAGCTTAACTTCTACTATATCTTATATACTAGTATATATTATAAAAGTAAAATTAGTTAAATATATTACTTTTTACTAAAAGATATATATATTGCTTAGCTTACTTTATATAGTTTGGAGCAAAAGAAGTCCTCTGGAGGTAAAGTGATATTGTGATTTTTGAGTAGATTTGATATAGGTTCTTTATTCTAAATATATATAATCTATCTTATCTATTTCAACATTGAAATATACTAAAACATCAAAGTATTTAAATACTTTAAATACAGACAGTAATATATATAAAGGGGAGAAGTATTTTTACAGATAGAGAACATGACGGAAGTGGATATAAATATATATTTCTGTAGTGGGCCAGAATTTCCAATTTCCATAGTCAAGTCACTGCCATAGCCAATCATATTGATTGTATGGGTCATGTGATATCGTGGTTTATAGGCTTCAACTGCTACCACTGTTACTAACATCAAAATGGCCTCCCATTTCTACAACGACATCACTCGCGAAAATATTCTGCAGATGGCTCTTGCCATTAATCACATCCTTGACAAAGCAAGCTTCATTTCAATTGACACCGAGTTTACCGGGCTTGGCGGAAAAGGCTATGACACCAGAGCCCCGTGAGTTCACCATCTCCTGTATGCCACGCATCCACCTTTTCACAAAAGCTAACCCTAACGAACTCGTTCCTCCAAAAGCAACATAGAAGATCGTTATAAAAACATTTGTAGACTCGTCAAGTCCCATGCGCTGGTTGCGGTTGGTCTGACTTCGTTCGAGCGGATATCCAATAGCTGGTCGGATGATGCTCAGCAAAAATGGGGGACCCAATACGTTGCTCAGAATTTCAGCTTCCTGTTGTCTTGTCAAGTAAGTACCAAATTCCTTTCGTTTTCCTCCGGCGTGTGCATGTTACAGCCGAAAGCACCCCAACTTGTGCCTAATATATATATAGACCGAATATACTGTCAATCCAAGCAGCTTGAGCTTCTTGATCGAAAGTGGGTTCGATTTCAATAAGCAGATTAAGCTTGGAATACCCTATTACTGTGGATCGGATCCTGTAAGCCCTCCCGTTCAACACGTATAACTGGTCAAAACACGAGCCACCGAGAGTTCTTGTCTCATTCCATATGTATCTATTGTGTTCCCCAACCTTTAAGCTACCGTCCATGCAAGACCCTTCTCATCCCCCAAAACGGACGCTCACTACAAGCCTACGAAATATATTTTCTCATTTGCTTCGACTTTCTCGCACCCGCCGTGTGCCTATTATCATTCACAACGGTCTTCTTGATCTCATGTTTCTATACCATGCCTTTCATACTGACTTGCCAACGGAACTGTCGGCATTCGTTGCTGACCTTTCTGAGATGTTTCCCGCTGGTATCTATGATACGAAATACGTGGCCGATTACGTGACCCGCGAACGATCGAGTTTTCTGGCATACCTGTTTCGCAAATACGAACGGGAACAGATGAGAAGGCAACATGAAACTCTTTCGGTGGACGTCATCGTTGGGGAACATGAAGCCGAGGGGGTGACTCATGCCGGTGTTCCCGATGGGATAAAGACTGCAAGTAGGGTCCCCAAGGAAGCAGCGACAGTGAAGAGACAAAGATGGTTTATTGTGGATATCAAGGATAGCCTGGCTGTACCCTTAGCATCCATGAGGGCTTTGGACGGTGAAGATGTTCATGACAACACGAACATGTTGAAGAGGGGAAAAAATGGCAATGAAAAGGGAAGCATCGCTAACAACGGTGGGCAGAAGGAAAAACTCTATTGCGAACAATATGCAGTAAGTTAAACTCCCAAATACTGCACGTCTGTTTCGTATGTTTTTGATCATTTCAACACTTACATATAGAATAGTTTCCATTCATTGTTTTCTAATCTTCGATCATTCTCTTATCTTATCTGCCTCTCGGTCAGCTCCATGGATTTTGCCGCAAAAACAAACAGTGTGGCAAGTCGCATGATCTGGACCTGATCCTGGATGAGGAAGAGGCGGCCCAGCATGGGAGAAAGCGACAGAAATTGGATGATAGCGGAGGATTGGACAATAGAATGTTTATCGGGACTACTAGTGATAGCGAACACCGGAAGATGGTTGATGATATGCAACATAATGTTGTGTCATCGATGCATTCCACCAAGGAGATGCCAAATCCCACAAGTGTTACTTCCTCATCTTCCTCGTATCATTCCGCACATTTTGACTCGTACATGACTGGCTTCATTTTCGCCCACCAGCTCACTGAGTATGGCGAAATGGCAATGTGCGATAAGCACCGTAATCGACTATATCTTATTGGGAAGGATTTGCCTCTAAGGGTAGAGAAGAGTCAGTTTGCGACAATAAGCAAAGGGCACGATCAGGTGAAGAAAGGATGGCAAGACTAGTTATGTTATCGGTGTATGTCTACGATCGACAATAAAGTGGGTATATCATGACGATATAATCAGACTTTAGTTTGGGGGAATACGGTTAATTTTCGTTGCATTGCAAATTGTTTTCAGCACTTATTCTCTCGAAATACATCTTTTCGAGATATCGCGCAAGGCTACTGGCAGTATCCCTAAGCAATAATTACTCTATATCAAGTTCCTGCAGTACTGGCTGGCTGAGATAGATAAATTAATAGCTGCACAATGCTGTTATGCTAAAATCAGAAGGTTGACATTTGTATAAATGGTGTTTTTTTTTTTTTATAAATATTATGTATTTTATTTATAATATGGGGCGTGCTGCAACAAAACCAGACAAAGTGAACATTTGACATCACTCGGGTATCATGTTTTCTTTACTTTCGCTTTGTCCGTAAATTTTTTATTATTTTTCCCCACACTCTCTCTACTTCTTTAATTTCTTTAATTATTGAAGCTTTTTTTTTTGTAAAAAAAATATTATGACCAAAAAAGAATGTTTTAATTGTAATCAAAATAAAGAAGGATTAACCATTAATTGATGAGATGAAGAAGAAAAAGAAAGAATTGAGTTTTGTTGTTGAGGGTGTGCCGAAACTCTCCTGCAACAAGAGTTAGATAACAACACCAATAAAGATTGAGAAAGAAATAAAATAAAGATTTTTAATCAAGCCCTAGAAAAATGTAAAAAAAAGTGAGAGTTTTGATTGACCTTTTTGGTATAGAAATATAAGGTAATATGGTAGTGGCAGATGAGATAGAGTTACTACAAATTGTCCCCAATGTTGAATCATGTTAGATTTTGTCAAAAGCAAATTGAAAAGAATCAACAAGATCAGTACTTCACCTGAAATTTAGATAACTCTTCAAATTATAAGTGCCAGAAGAGTAAAGATGGCAATAATAAAGTTTGCCATATGTGTGATAATATAGAAGTGCATAAAAAGGGCATATATAAGTATTGAGTTTCTGATTTTGGAGGGAGTGTTTTTTCTGATTCAATTTTAAGACCAAATACTAAAGCTCATGTATCATTATGTACCAAACATCATGCTAAAAACTTGTGAGAAGTAAATAGAAAAGAATGAGATGATATTTTGCTAGTGCTTAAAGACCAAATTGAAAAAATAGATAAAGTATATAAACCAGCAGGTTATCGAATTAGTATCTCAGTTGGAAAACTAGGTGGTGAGAATTCACTCCACTTCTATATGTGAATAGTTCCAAAATATAAAGAGAACTGAGGCACTATAGGATCAAGTAGTAGTTACTATCCAGTCATCCCTGAATAAATAGAAATATCCAAAGAAGCCTTTCAACCCAATGCTGACAATATCATTACAGAGAGGGATAAAATAATTGCTCGCTTATATAATGATAAACATTTGGGATATACCACTATCTCTACTAAAAAACATCTTCCTAATGATATCAAATCAATAGATTCTGAAATTTGATCTGAAATAGGCGAAATTTTACAAAAGTTAATAGTAAAATTTGAAGACAAATTAGAATGCTATGATTTTACCATAGGATACCAACTAGGAGAAAAGACTGAATGAATGTGAAAAAAAGAAAAATGAGGAGAAAATGTTTCCGATTATGATAAAGTTTATAGCAAATCAGAATTTACTATTAATCTAGTTCTCAAATTTAAACTACAAAAATAATGAAGACAATATAGACCAATTAAAAACAACCAATTTGATGGCACGATGGAAAATGAAAGAATAGCTAAAAAAATCAGAGATCCAGAAACATATTATGCAGAATGAAAAAATGATCCAAATTATCTAAAACACAAGGAAGAAGCCTGGGAAGAATGAAGAAAAAACCATCCTGAGAAAGTAAAAGAGGCTGAGAAAGAAGCTGCTAAACTAGTAAAAATAAAAGAAATCAAGGATTTAGAAAGGAATACTAATTGAACTAAAGAGCAAGAACAAGAATTAGAAGACAAAAGAGCAGAATTAGTTAGACTAGAAGCCCAAATGGCTAGTGAAAACAATTTAATTGAACTCCTTGAATTTGATTAAGAATAGATTTCACTATTATTGCTGGAATATCTATTTACTTATTAGTTAATGAGAAAATTAAGAAGAGAAATAAAAGTTAATTATTACTCAATGATATTCTATACTGGCTTGGGACAAGTAATATCTTTAAATCCATCTTGAACAAAGGGGCGAATATTGTGATAGAGATATTTCTGGCATTTTAATTCCATAGGAAGAGTCTTAAGAACCGGAAACGACATAGCTTTGATGCTCTCCATGATCTTGGAAGTCTCTAATTTACTAGTTTTCAGTAATTTGAATTCCTGAAAAGGGCTACTCATGACTTCTTGGGCTTTGATTATCCCAGGATTAGCACTGATGAAAAGAAAATGTTGAAACTTTTATAGGCCAGGTAATTTTTTAAAGTAAATTTCTAGGCCACTTATGATGTTGTAATATTGAAATCCTTCACTACTATTATAACATTGAGCTTTATTTAGTCCAGTGATGCTAGATCTTTTTACCACGTCAATAATGTGATCTACACAGTTTACCATGGTTTATGATAAAGCCTTTTAATCAATCTGAAGCTACCATCACATTTGAATTTCATGTGCTCTGGTACTATAAAATTTAGTTCAATATTTTCATAATACCCACAAATTACCAAGTATAGGTAAAACCAAAGAGTAGTATTGTTTTTGTTTTGTCTACCTGTATTATCGCAAGTGATTTTTAAATGCTTTTCACCTTTATTTAATTGCTTAATTTCATCAAAGACCAGGCTAAACATACCATTTGGACCTTTTCCAAGCAGTTCATTTTCATCCAGTACATAATTAATTTGCTCACAGACCACTTCATCTTGGATACCAAATAAATACACTTTATAAGCACTAAGATAATACACTTTACCAATTTGTTGATCCAAGTGAGGCACATGGACATTTTGGGCTTAGTCATAACTGTAATGAGCAATAGTGTCAATGCTGCAGTATGGTATCTCACCTTTCAGTATGGAATAATTTTGGTTGATGAGTTTTCATTATTCTTCTGCCAACTTGGTATTTTTGTTATAATAATTTCTCTCTAATTTGGCTTTGGCCAGATGCTCTTTATATTTCTTTAATAGATCTTGGGCCTCTTCCTCTTTACGAGCTTTGAACTGTAAGTCATTTCACAAATGCTGACAAGTATCATATAAATCAGTCCTCGGACTCATGATTTGAATATATGGGGTTAACTGGCACCATAATTTGTGGAATACATCATACTTGAGGTTATGCAATTTACTATTATCCTCCAGGCTGGCTAAAAAATCCTGGTGAACAGACCTGTAGCTCATTTCTGCTGATAAAAAGATAATTAATAGGGTGACTCGATTAATATTTCTTACTGGGCTAGGTAAGCCATGAACTTTGGCATAATTTAGCAAAAAATTCTTAATGGCAGTAGCAACATCAATATTGATAACCATCCTGGTTTTTCACTGCGACATTCTTTTTACATTACCATGGACTCGTGGTAGAAGACCATTCTTGAGCAAGTGAATTCGAATGTTTTCAAAATGATTATGGCCAATGTCAAGCATATTGAGGTAAGTTTTTTGGCAAATCAGAGTGCTACGATTTCAGCAGTAGACAGTTCTCTTATTGACCTGAGTCTTGTTCTTAAGGTGCCAACTAGTACTTGTCACTCCTCTATCCATAGATCTGAGTTGGGCCATTAAGAAAATATCTTATTTGAGTTTTGTTAGAGCTTAAAAGTCTTCTCACAATTCAGCAAAATTTTCTTTTGGCATCTTAGTCGAGCAACCACAACCACATCCTGCTTCTAGGAAATGGAGAGCTTTCTCATATTCATTCATTGTGTCATCTACCATATATATATATTATATATATATATTATATGCAGTTTGTCTGATTTTGTTAAATTTCTTCCACACAGCATATTAAAGAATACACATAGGAATACCCCTATATATGATACCCATAATATTCTACTCTTCAGAGATTTTTCTTTTTTTCCTAGGCTCTTGAGATATTTCTGGCAATTCTCACTTCTTAGAATTTAATTTCTGCTGACTTCATCCAGAAGTATCTTGATAAGGGGTATTTATGCTTTTATTTGAATTGACATATAGTTGTTGGTAAATTTCGTAAGTAATTCTCTCTTTATTCAGATATTCCTGAATAGCTTTGGTGTCGGATACTTTGAAAACATGTGGGGCAATTTTCTCTCCTTGCTCTTGTTTCAAAATGCTTCTGATTGTACTGTAGTTTTTTGGTTCCATCGTGGACTTTATGTAAATTAGTTTCATATTGATATTTATATATAGGAATGGTCCTATA
>RBNI01006407.1:0-11365 GCA_003990745.1 Jimgerdemannia flammicorona | reverse complement strand
TAGCGACTGCCTCAACCATAAAAGGGTTAATGTAATTTCGTGCCGTAGCTTCGTTAGTGGTAGCTTTGTCATGAAATGCTGAAGCAATCTTTGCAAGGTTGTCGGTGAAGCGCCTGAATTCCTGCCCATCAAGCACAGGTTCAGTCCCAAAAGTAGCATCTGCAGAGAGACAATATTGACCAATTAATAAAGAAATGCTGACGCTAATAAAAACCTCGAAGACATTACCTATGTCGAGCTCGGGAATTGTTTCGATCGATGAATATTGGTCATGCAAAATTTCCTTGAGCATTTCTTTGGCTCCCCAATCTCCATATGCCTTTTTGGCTACAAACATATGGGTAAGAAGTCATGGCAAAGTTTCAAAGATGTTAGCAATTTTAAAAAAAATTACAAACCTTTAATTCTGATCAACAAGTTTATGGTGATCTCATCTTCACAGTCCGGTTTGGTCTTCTTCACCAGGTCATTGAACGTGAACTCTTTGTCGATGGTTTCCTTTTTTGTTTCCTGGTCGACAAAGTAGAATTTATTCTCATCCTCTTGCAAACGTTCATACTTCTCTTTGGTCTCGGCAAGAAGCATGTACCAGACGCCAGTGGTGTGGGGGAGGCGAATTTTCGCTGGAGTACCGAGGAATCTGAGATTGATCACGACTATAGGTTGGAGGCAAGAACAGGAAATAAGAAAGGCACACTGCGCGAGCGCAAGCAATATGTGCAAGAAAAAAAGACCTACTAGTGTTATCCAACAGTGGATAGCGCACAACAAGTGGCTTTGTAGCCGACATGTCCTGCTCCACAACTTTAAGCGTAGTATCGAGAGGAAGATCCTCGGTGCGATCGTCGTAGTTGAAGAACTCCAAGGAGAGTCCACTGATATTGGTCAGCTCATTATTAAATCGGCTGATAAGGTGAGGTGCAAGATCCGACAAGTCAGCCTCCCTTTTAAGATCGAAGGTAATGTTGTCTAAATGACGAGGTGATTTATATCCCTCAAGGAGAATCCAGAGAGAATAGACTTGAGAGTGTGACATTACGAAAGGATAATGGAAGAGAGGTGATTTGATTGTTAAGATGCAGTGTATTACTTTGCAAACAGACGCTTATTTAGCCTCCAAGCCACAACATTTTTAAAACCCTAAAGTTTGTCCAACCAAAGGTCATGCATTTCTCTCACCCACACAAACGAAAGTGCTTCATTCTACCCCTAAAATCGGCATTCTTCCAACCCGGAAAGCGTATGGGAAGAAAATTTTAGGAAAAAGGACGGTTCTGATGTCTTCCCACGGTTCATACTTAGGGGTCGTCTGCACTTGACAACCACGCTTGTGCTGTTCAAAGTCAGGTATGCCATAAGCACGCATAATAATAGGAGACTCGCACCAAACTTGGCATGGTAGTAGTTAGTACAGTTGGCTGTTCCATGGTTTCGTCCGTTCAGAATTCCGTTCCAGAATAAAATGAATAAATACCTTCAAGAACAATCTCCCATTACTTTATGGCCGACCTTATTTAGCCTATATGTACATATCCTTGAGATTGCGTGTGATGTCCATTGCAACTCCTGCCAGAAAATCCAAAGGCCAAAGGGATCACATTTGTATGGTGATTTCATTGGCCTGGGAAGATCACTAAGGTTTATGTATTGCGTGCAGTAGAATTACGACATCATTCATGTGTCTATACAATCTCTCACCTTCTTACTTTATTCTCACTGCCTGCGCTATCTTGTCGTGTACTTACTTTTATATATGTCATGTATGTAACTTTCTTCTATTATTAGTTTTGTTGTTCTTTATTTTATTCAATAATGAGAACAAGCTCACTAGCGCTTGCTTGCTACTCTATCTGCTGTTAAAGTCTGAGGGTCGTTGACCTGGACTTATTATAATAATACTACTACTAAGTTTGTAGGCTGCATACCATTAAGACTAACTTATAAAATATTAAAGTCATGATCCTGACACATAACTCTTCCAAATATGACTATCTCTATATATAAAATACCAATATGAAACTAATTTACATCAAATCCACTATGGAACTAAAAAATTACAATACTATCAGAAGTATCTTGAAACAAGAGCAAGGTGAGAAAATTGCCCCATATGTTTTCAAAGTATCTGACACTAAAGCTATTCAAGAATATTTGGATAAAGAGAGAATTATCTATGAAATTTACCAACAATTATATGTCAATTCTAATATTTCTAATAAATGTATAAATATTACTCATCAAGAAGATATTTCTAAATAAAGTCAGCAGGAATTAAATTCTAAGAAGTAAGAATTACTAGGAACATCCCAAGAGCCTAGGAAAAAAAGAAAAACCTCTAAAGAGTAGAATATTATAGGTATCATACATATATAGAAGTATTCTTAAATATATTCTTTAATACATATGCTCTGTAGAAGAAATTTAACAAAACCAGACAACTGTATATAATACATATATATATATATATATGATAGATGACACAATAAATAAATATGAGAAAGCTCTTTATTTCCTGGAAGTGGGATATGGTTATGGTTGCTTAACTAAGATATCTAAAGAAGAATTTGCTGAATTGTGAGAAGACTTTCAAGTACTAACAAAATCTGAACAAGACATTTTCTTAATAGCCCAATTTAGATCTATAGATGGAGAAGTAATGAGTACTAGTCAGCGTCTTAAGAACAAGATTTGAGTCAATAAGAGAACTGTCTACAGCTGAAATCATAGCACTTCAATTTGCCAAAAAACTTACCTCAATATGCTTGGTATTAGCTGTAATTATTTTGAAAACATTCAAAATCACTTGCTTAAGAATAGTCTTCTATCATAGATCTATAGTAATATAAAAAGAATGCTATAATGAAAAACCAGAATAGTTATTAATATTGATATTACTACCACTGTTAAGAATTTTCTGCTCAATTATACTAAAGTTCATGGCTTACCTAGCTCAGTCAGAAATATTAATTGAGTCACCCTATCAATTATCTTTCTACTAGTAGAAATGAGCTACAGATCTATTCATTGGGATTTTTTAGCTGGCCTGGAGGATAATAGTAAATTGTATAACTTCAAGTATAATGTATTCCACAAATTATGATACTAGTTAACCCCATATATTCAAATCATGAGTCTGAGAACCAATTATATGATACTTGCCAGTATTTGCAAAATAACTTATAGTTCAAAGCTTGTAAAGAGAAAGAGGCTCAAGATCTATTAAAGAGATATAAAGAATATCTGGCCAAAGCCAAACTAGAGAGAAATTATTATAATAAAAATACCAAGTTGGCAGAAAAATAAAGAAAATTCATCAAATATTCACTGATAAATACTGAGACTCAATATTGCAGCATTGATGCTACTGCTCATTATAGTTACAACTGAGCTCAAAATATCTATGTTCCTCATTCTGATTAATAAATTGGTAAAGTATATTATCTTAGTACTCATAAAGTGCATTTATTTAGTATCTAAGATAAAGCAGTCTATGAGTAAATTAATTATATACTAGATAAGAATAAACTTCTTGATAAAAGTCCAAATAGCACCCTTAGTCTAGCCTTTGATGAGATTAAACAATTGAATAAAGATGAGATATACTTGAAGGTTATCTATAACAATGTAGGTGGGTAAAACAAAAACAATACCACTCTTTGATTTTATCTGTATCTGGTAATTTGTGAGTATTATGAAAGCATTGAGCTAAATTTCATAGTACTAGAGTATACAAAATTCAAATGTGATAGTAGCTTCAGATTGATCAAAAGACTTTATTATAAGACTATGGTAGACTGTATAGATCATATTGTTGATATAGTAAAAAGATCTAGTATCACTGGACTAAATAAAGCTCAATGTTATAATAGTAGTGAAGGGTTTCAATATTATGACATTATAAGTGACCTAGAAACTTACTTTAAAAAATTACCTAGCCTATAAAAGTTTCAATATTTTCTTTTCATCAGTACTAATCCTGGGATAATCAAAGCCCAAGAAGTCATAAGTGGTACTTTTCAGGAATTCAAATTACTGAAAACTAGTAAATTAGAGACTTCCAAGGTCTTAGAGAGCATTAAAGCTACATTGTTTCTGGTTCTTAAGTCTCTTTCTCTAGAATTAAAATGCCAGGAGTATCTCTATCACAATATTTGCCCCTTTGTTCAAGATGAATTTAAAGATATTACTTATCCCAAGCTAGTATTAAATATCATTGAGTAATAATTAACTTTATTTCTCTTTTCCAACTTTCTCTTTAACAAACAAATAAGCAGTTATACTCATAATCATAATTAAAACTACTCCTAATGTAAGAGGGTTACTTTTTAGGGTAACCATTACGTAGTTCTAGAAGGGTTTTCTGGAAGTTCTGGATATTCTGGAAGACTGTTTTCTTATGGTCAAGATCAATTTCATATGGAGTATATCCTCTATGCTTATTGATTTCAAGTTCAGATTGATGTCTCAACCAAAGTCCTTTTTCAGACTAGTTCTGGATGTTCGGGATTTTCCGTATTTCAGGAAGTTCAAGAAACTAAGACCAGCTTAGTTGAATCGGCATATCGCTGCAGACAATATCCAATTAGGAAATTTCATGATGGGGTTAGGAGTAGGACCTAACAGGGAGTGGAATTACTTAAGAGTGGTTTGTGGGTTATTAAATAGGTTTATTTACTATTCATGATATTGCTATACTAGGAGTAGTTGTATGAGGGGATCTTATGGGGAAGTATTCAGGATTGTTCTTGTGTGTTCGAGTCTGAGATTCTGAGATCTGGGGGAGGGGGTATTTATACTAGTGAGGGGCTATCTGGACTATGCTAGATATGGATATAGCACTAAGTGCCTTGCTGAGTCGGAATGCAGTCACGTAGTACAAGAGTGATCTGACATGTCAAGAGATTGTCTGACTGCTGAGTCAGTTCACAGTTACGTCGTACAAGGCTAATCTAACTATACTATGACTGCTAATCTATTTATAGGTTTACACGCTGTCTGGGTAGTCTTCGATGACATCACCATCAATGACATCATCTCTGATGAAGTAGTCATCTAGGAAGAGTAGTTTGCGGATTACTTCTCCTTGTTGGCTGAGGTAATAATACATTGGAACTTCATCTCCATCCCACAGGATAGCATCATCTGTTTTGTATGCTGGGTAAGGTATTGGTGGGTGAAGGAGCAGTGCATTGTCTTCGCTTTCATCGGATTCGCTGTCTGCATACCTTCTATAGGTTACAGTACTATGAGTCGCGGGGTTGTAGTAAGCTGGCGGCTGTGGTTCATGTCACTCGTACTCAGGTGGTGGAGTTGTTGGTTCGATCTCGAGGGTTGTCTGGAGGTACAGGTTGTGTTCTCTGGTTTCTTCATTGTAGTTAAAGTAATCGGGGGTGAATGCAGGTTGGTATTCGTGCCAGTGATCATTGTCCCAATAAGTTTCGTATGTGGTTATGAACTATTGTAAGTTCATCGGCAAGGTTGGCGGTGTGATCAAGGTTGGTAGAGATCCTTTGCTTGAGGTCATATTGGCATCAGAGGGATCATTGTCTTCTGCTTCGTCTTCATCGAAGTTGATTATATTGTAGACGTCCTTCATGGTATATCCAACTTGGGGCATTTGCAAGATGTGGTCGTCGGGGTGTGGGAAGGTTCTGTCAGTAGTCTGAATGTATTCGAGATACTTGTGGTTGAGTTCTTGTATCATGTCATCGATTTGGCCATAGGACAGGGTAGTAACCATTTCGTTGGTAGTAACTCGGAGGTGGGGAATAAAGGTGCTGTACTCATAGAAGAGTTCTCAGTGTTTGCGGGCGATGAGCTTCTGGTGTTGAGACATCTGAGTAATGTCTGTATCGTAGTGGTGTTCAACCATGTCTTCCAGGAGGCGGCCGATCTGGTAGTAGCTTGAGATTTGTCCAATCCGGTGGGCCTTGTTAAGCATGTTTAGGGCATTCCATCGAGCTTCCACGAAGTAGAGGGGTGTAAGGCTATGGATATTCATGAGGGGTAGAGGGGGTGTGGCTCGGTTGACAATGGCATTCCAAATGTCAGTGCGGATGCAGTTGTAGATCTCGGTGGTCATGTTTGTGTGTTTGGAAGTTGTGGTTGTTGTTTGTTTTGGTTCTCTGTTTCGACGTGTCTCAGAGCTCAGTATATATGCATTTGTTCTTGATTGGTAAGATTCCGTTTGTATGAACCTTGTGTTCCATGACTTTGTATTGACTCAGCTTTGTGCGCTGTGACTTCTGTTTGACTTAGCTTCGTGATCATGCAGCTGATTTCCAGATTTGTTCGGAGGTCGCGTGTGATTTTAGTGGCTTGTTAAGAGGGTGACGTGTGATTTCTGTGGCTTGGAGGTTGTGTGCTTACAACTCTCCCCTTCTTAGCTTTCGACGTCCTTGTCGGGGCCTTCTAATTTTGTTCTAGTGTTGTTACACTGTTTGGGAGGTCAAAAGTCTAGTAAAGTCCATTTTTTCAGAAAGTGGCATACTCGTAGTACAGTTGTCTAACGCGTTGGATTCACACGTTAAAGGGTCGTGTGTTCAATGCCATGTGCCGGAAGTGATTCTGACATCATTCACTGCTGGAGAATTTCCTCTAAGGAATCTTCTTAAATGTCTACGCCTCGTTTCCCACCAGTGGTACAGGAAGAATAGGCTTGCTTTCAGTTTTGCTATTTTTCCAGAGGGTTGGTATTCTTTTGTTTTGTCTTGCTGAGTTCTTGATTAGGTTCGTGATAATTATAGTGTTCGGAAGGATAATATGTTATGTACTGATAGGTGCAGGAGTATTCGGAGTTCAGTTGTTCAAGGAATCATATTTCTGAACTAAGTCGGTAGTATTCTGGAGATTGGTCTTGGGTTCCCATGTTGCATCATAGATCGGATAACCTTTCTATTTGATGAGGTACTCAGAGTGGTTCTTGTGGCCACATTTGTTGAGGATTTATTCAACTTTGTATTCTTCCTGGTCATTAATAATGACAGGTACAGGTGGTTCTGTAGTTTGGTTTAGGAATAGCTCATCATCATTGTCATTGTATCGCTTGAGACATTGGACATTGAAGACTGGGTGAATCTTAATAGTGTCTGGTAGCACCAATTTGTAGGAGGTTGGAGAGACTTGTGAAATGACTTTAAATGGTCCAATGAACTTGCTGTTCAGCTTTGTAGATGGTCTGTGCTTGAGGTTGTCAACTCGGTATCCTCGGATGTCTAATAGGACTTTTTCTCCAATATCGAAGGTTTCTTCTCGGTGATATTGGTTAACATACTGTGACTGTTGTTCTTGAGCTCATGATAAATTCTCAATTGCGATCTGGCTTAGATTACGCATTTGGAGTAAGAATTCTTCAACAGCTTCGACTGTAGAGGGTTCTTCGATAGTTCAGATGAGTGTCAGAGGGGTGTTTGGGTTTTGTCCAGTGTTGGCGAAGAATGGAGTCATTCCAAGAGAGGCTTGCTTGCTGTTGTTATAGGCAAACTCGACTGCAGTGAGGTGTTCATGCCAATCATCTTGTCTGTAGGAGACATAGTTTCTTAGCATTTATTCCAGAGTTCGGTTCATTCTTTCAGTTTGGCCATCAGTTTCAGGGTGAAAGGCTGTAGATAGTACAAGTTTTGTTCCAAGGTGCGCATGGAGGGCTTTCCAAAAATGGCTGGTGAATTTTGGGTCTTGGTCACTAACAATGATCTTAGGAAGACCATGATAGCAGAAGATATTGTCAAACAAGAGTGTAGCTATGTCTGGTGTGGTTGCGGTGGTGGTTGTTGGTACAAAGTGAGCTTGTTTGCTGAGATAGTCCACAAAGACAACAATTGCATCTTTCCCGTTCTTGGTTCGGGGTAGTTGTACAATGAAGTCCATAGAGATTTGTTCCCAATTAGCGGATGGTACTGGGATAGGGTGGAGTAGGCCAGGTTTTGCTAGTATTGAGGACTTGTTGCATTGGCAGGCATCACAGGAAGTGATGTAGATCTTTAGCTGATCTGCCATGCAGGGCCAATAGAAGTTTCGGGAGATAACTTCATAGCATTTATCAAATCCTAAATATCCAGCTGTAGGGGCATCATGACATTTGAATAGGATAGTCTTTCGGAGGTCTCGGTTGTTTGGAACATACAATCTGTCCTTGTAGTAGATAGCATTGTCCTTAAGTTGGTATTGATTGTACCGGGTATGCTTATTAGCATCGTCACTGTCCAGGATTTCTCGGAGTGCTTGAGCTTCCTTATCATCAGCACATGCTGTGATAATTTGTTCCATAATGGAGTTTGTAACCAGGGTGAGAGTTTGGATAACTTCTTCAATGGGTGGTCTGGAGATTGCATCGGCAACAATGTTTTCCTTGCCGGGGTGGTACTGGATTTCATAGTCAAAGTTGGTGAGGACTTTCATCCATCTGGCTTGCTTTCGAGACAGGGTAGCCTGGGTCTTGATATTGACTAATAACTTGTGGTCAGTCAATACAGTGAAGTGTGCTCCTTCTAGGTATGGTCGCCATTTGATCAGAGTGTCTACGATGGCTAACATTTCCTTCTCATGAGTTGCATAGTTGATTTCGGCATCATTGAACTTATGGGAGTGATAGGCCACAGGGTGTCCTTCTTACATGAGTACTGCTCCAAGGGCTAGGTCAGAGGCGTCAGTGGTAACTTCATATGGTAGGGCAGGATTTGCCGCTTGAAGTACTGGAGTAGTTATCAAAGCATCCTTCAGTGCTTGGAAGGCGGTATCTTGTTCGGGTCCCCAATTTGTAAAATTGTTGAAGTCTTTCTCTTGTTTCATAGTCCAGAGTTGTTCTTCTTTCTTGCTGTGCTTGGTCATTTGGGTAAGGGTAGTGGCAATTTTGACGAAGTTGGCAACAAATCATCTGTAATAGTTTGCTAATCCCAGGAATGACTGGAGGTCTTTCAGCTTCTTGGGTCTGGGCCAATCTTTGATTGTGGAGATTTTGCTGGGGTCTACTTTGATTCCATTTGGCATGACAATGTGTTTAAGGAATTGGATTTCTTTCAGGAGAAATTCGCACTTGCTGAGTTTTGCAAAGAGTCTGTTCTCTCGGAGTTTCAGTAGTACTAGCTCAAGGTGTTTGAGGTGTTCCTCCAGGGTTTTGCTGAAGACTAGAATATCATCAATATAGATAACAACAAATTTGTCCAAGTATGGGTGCAGGATAGTATTCATCAGTGTCTGGAAGGTTGCAGGAGCATTAGTTAAGCCAAAGGGCATAACCAGAAATTCAAAGTGTCCATAGCGGGTTCGGAAGGCTATCTTGTAGATGTCTTCTTCTTTCATAGCAATTTGCTAGTAACCATTTCACAGGTCAAAGGAGCTCATGAATTGTGGGTTGGTAAGCCTATCGAATATTTCATCGATTCTGGGTAGTGGGCAACAGTTCTTGATGGTCTATTCGTTGAGGTCGCAGTAGTCAATATACATTCATAGGTCTCCTCCTTTCTTGACAACAAAGAGGACTGGTGCACCATAAGGTGATACACTGGGTCTGATGAATCCTTGTTTTAGGAGTTCGTCAATTTCTTTCTTGAGTGCATCAATTTCTCTCGGAGACATGTGGTAGATTGACTTGAAGGCTGGCTTGGCATCTGGAATAGTCTTGATGGCATGGTCTACTGCTCGTTTGGGAGGTAGGCCTTTTGGGAGTCTCTTCAGAAATATGTCTCGGAATTTCTGGAGTAGTGGTCTGACACGGCTGTCAACTTTGGAAAAGTCTTCTTCAGAGTTCTCGGGTTCTCCTTTGGATGGACGGATGGAGATAGCAAAGAGAGGGCATTTTTTGGCCAATTTTTTGAGTTGTAGCTTATTGATGTGAGTGATCTTTGGTCCAGGGTCATTAGAGTTGAGTGGGTCCTTTTTGCCTTGCAGTTTGAAGTTGTGGCGTCCTTTCTTGATGGTCAGAGAATGGTTTACCCAATCGATCATAGGGTTCTCTTGTTTTAACCATGGAGTTCCGAGGATGATTTCGTTGTCAGGGAGTAGTACAATTTGAAGGGTAACATGTATTCGATAGTCACCAATTCGGAAGGGTAGGTTGCGGACTTCCTTGCTAATGACATGTGAGGTTCCATCAGCTGTGGCAACTGCTTGAGTTTATTGTACCGGAGAGGTGAAGACCTTGAGTCTGTTGGCTGTTTCTTCGTTGATGAAGTTGCCTGAGGCACCACTGTCTATCATGATCTTGACAGATGCTCAGTTGACAAAAGCTTTAAGTATAAGCAATTTGTCTGATCCAATGGTGGTGATTTCGGTTGTAGGGGCTTTCCTTCTGTTAGTTCTTCTTTGAGCCAGTTCATTGATACAAGAGAAGCAATCATCAATCATTTGGGAAGAGTACATTCCAATGCCATGGGGACATCGGCCACTGAGTATATATCCATCTTCGATTTTCTTATAAAATTGTTCTTCTTTGTTTATCATAGGTTGGACTGGGGCCTTGTTGGATGAGCCAAATCCTTTGGATCCTCTGATGGTGAGCAGTAGTTCCGGGACTTTCTTGACTGTCAGGGTTGACTCGATTTTTTCGAATAGGATCTGGGCAATACAGAATCTGTAAGCGCACAACCTCCAAGCCACAGAAATCACACACAATCTCCGAACAAATCTGGAAATCACCTGCAAGATCACGAAGCTGAGTCAAACAGAAGTCACAGTACACAAAGCTGAGTCAATACCAAGTCATGGAACACAAGATTCACACAAACGGGATCTTACTAATCCAGAACAAATGCATATATACCCAGCCCCAAGACGCGTCAAAACAGAGAACCAAAACAAATAACATCCACAACTTCCAAACACACAAACATGACCACCGAGATCTACAACCGCATCCGTGCTGACATTTGGAATGCTATTGTCAACCAAGCCACACCCCCTCTGCCCCTCATGAATATCTACAGCCAAGCACCCCTCTATTTCGTGGAAGCCCGATGGAATGCCCTGAACATGCTTAACGAGGCCCACCGGATTGGACAAATCTCAAGCTACTACCAGATTGGCCGCCTCCTGGAAGACATGGTTGAACACCACCATGATACAGACATTACCCAGATATCTCAACACCAGAAACTCATCGCCCGCAAACACCGAGAACTCTTTTATGAGTACAGCACCTTTATTCCTCGCCTCCGAGTCACTACCAGCGAAATGGTTGCTACCCTGTCCTATGGCCAAATTGACGACATGATACAAGAACTCAACCACAAGTATCTTGAGTACGTTGAAACCACAGACAGAACCTTTCCACACCCCGACGATCACATCCTGCAAATGCCCCAAGTTGGATATGCCATGAAGGATGTCTACGATATAATCAACTTCGACAAAGACGAAGCAGAAGACAATG
>RBNI01006406.1:0-11366 GCA_003990745.1 Jimgerdemannia flammicorona | reverse complement strand
CAAAACCCTCCCCCACCACCCACCAAGCACTGCCCCCCCATTAACCTAGGCTAGCTATTGTCCAGCAGCTTGACTATGCTAGGCGCAGCAGGGCCTATGTTGGCCTGCACCTCATTCTGTACACCATGCTCTCCCTACTACCAGGGGAAACCCAACCATATGGCAACAACCGAAAGCACATGCATGAGAACCCAACATATGTACAAGGCCATGCCTGAGCCGAATAAAATAGCCCCTGCCACCCCAAAGAGAATGACAGGCAAAGAAAAAACCCTCATCAAAGCACAACATGGTGGGTAGAGCCTAGTTCTCCCAGTTAAGGTGAGTAAAGGACTTACACGTGAGGTGGGAGGGAACCCCCAATACCCCACTACTCAAGCCTGCAGGCCTCGATCACGTTGCTATGTCAGCTCCCGGTTCCAGTTGAGTGCAGCCAAGATGCCTGAAATGGGTAGCCTCAGGCCCCCCGACCCCCCCTGATGACTGGGGCCCAACCCTGCTGACTGCTAAAAGAAGCCAAGAGTGACACCTACTACCTAACTGTGCCACACCAATCAAAAGGCCCCACCAAAGCAGCACCTGCCCCAGCCCTGATGACTGCCCCCAGCCTGGCACCCTACTGGTTCACCATTATCACCCTTCCTCCTATCTGTGATGGCCATCTCCCCTCCCATCCCGACATTACCCGAAAAACAGTCACCGACACCAGAACCACGCTCGTCAGGAAGCTCACCAAAGCCAGAGGGCTCCACCACAGGCACCGAGGACCTGCAGGTAACCTACACTGAGCACTTGATGCCCAAGGTCGGCCGACTCCCTACATAGCCCAAGACACACCAAGACAACTCCTTGTTGGCGATGGCAAAAGGAAGAAGATGCTGCACCAAAATGAGTATATCCCAGATACAGCTGAAGGCACCAGAATCCACGAAAAAGTGGAGGAAGCACTGATCTGACACCGATAAAGGGGCAACTCATCACTATTGCCCTCCTCCCACCATGCCCTTGCAGGCACAGCAAACCAACCCGAGGTAGAGGGGGTAATAATAGGGGAAAGAGAACTCAGAAGGTCACCTACCAAACATTGTGACTGGTAAGATAGTGGAGAAAGGAGCTGTCCCCCTCTCCTCACAAACAGAAGACAAGACAAGAATGCCTGCTACCCACTGCTAAACTCCCTGCCACCAAACTGCCCACTGTAGCCAGCCCCTCCCAAGCCAGGTTGACCGCCTCTTTAGACACATCCAGGTTGCTATCCAAGGAAGGAACTACTACTCAGAGGTCCTTAACCTCTCCAGCCAGGATCTAGGACATTATGTCCTCAACTGCCGTGAAGTCATTGAAAGCGCCTACCTTACCACCAGCTGTCTAGAGATCTGGCATGAATATGAGATTGGCCATCAACTCCTCCAATGGGCAAAGGACCTACCCACTGACCAGGTCTCAGACTGGACCCACCTGGACAGACATGAGCAAAGACTTGCCAAGAAGGTCCATCAAATCATGCACCATGCACTCTTTGCAATCCCCAACCTCAACTACATCCAACTGAAGGACCTCCAGAACCTCTTTTTCTCTGAAGTTGATAAGCTTGAGATCAAGGTAGCCCAAGAAGCCAACTCCTGGATCTCTCTCAAGTCTACTGACTGCGAACCCTACTGGAGCCCCCTCCTAAATGACAATCCAGACCAATGGCTCTAATGCCTCTCTGACCTCTTTGAAGGACCACCCATCCAAATGGATATTCCCAGGCATAAAGATCAAGAACCCTACTTGGATGGCCCTAACCACATCAGATGGAGAACCCCTACACTAGCACCCATCCCCATGCAAGAATCATTTGCAGACCTTATTGACTTCTCCATTCTGGACAGCAAACCATCAGCAACCACCCCCTCTACTACTGAAGAAGATAGCAACAACCCTGTGGAGGATTTGCCACCATTCTCTCTCCTGGTTCACAATTTCCAAATCAATGAGAATATTGATTTCTAAGGGGAGAAGGATGTAATAGAATGAACAAGCAAGTGAACAGATGGAATACAATGAGATGAGCAATCATGTGATCCAGTGGCAATGACGTCGTCATACGATTGAGTACAACATATGAATAGCAAGTGACAAATGAACAAACGATGTGAAAATGATGCGAAAAGCAATATCCAACTTATCCCCAACAATTGGCACCACAGCAACAGTTGCCACAGCAGCTCCCCCCAAGTTCTGGGTGGTATGGTGGAGAATGTTGCGGAGGAATGTTATGCTGAATTTTCGTACGGGGCATTTGATGGATGGTGGACAATTTGACTGTGAGGAGTGTTATAATGTTGGGAGAGCTGGGGGTCATGTACAGATGCTAGAACATTGACTAGGAGAGTGCGAGGTTTTGGGGGACTTTTGGGCTGAGATAGGAGATCGACTGGGTGTGGGGCGTAGGCTGGTAGGGGAGGGAGGTCGATGGGAGGATTTGAGATCTCGGCTCATGGGTGGGGTGGGGGATAGTTGGCTCACTGTAGGGTGGGTATTAGTAATATGGGTAGGACTGGCAGGTCATTGTCTTTTTGTATTTGAGGAGGGACGGCAGCTGGGGCTGGGGGAGAAGATGTTAAGATGGGAAGGACTATTGGGGGATCTGCTGACTGGGTGGTGGGTGGGATGGGGTCCTCAGGGGGGCCGGCGTCGCGGTTTGGTGGTGAGGATCTGTGAGCAGAGTGGTGGGAGGGTGGTGATAGTGTTAGACAAAGTGGTCTTTTGTTGGGAAGGGGTAGGGGGGCGGGGACCCCCTAGAGGGATCGGTTAGGGGGTGGGATCATTGTATTTATATGGGATAGATGGGTATTAATAAAGGAATGGAGTCCAAGTGACTATAATAAAAAAGTTGCCACAGCAGCTGATCATTACCTAGTAATTGAGGTCCTAATCATAAAGTTATTTTTACCAAAAACCACCTAATAAAGGTTGCGATCACAAACCTCATTATAGTTACCAAATTAGTCACTCATACTTAGTCAGAAGTTTCGAACCAACTTGTATAAATACCCCCCCAGTTTCCATCTGAAATAAAGCAGTTTTAGTTCAGTCCTTGATACAAGAATCAAGTCCCCCCCCCTACACACATTCCCTTGAGTCTTAGTAATGACACCTAAGTAACTCTAGTGTTTCTGACTAAACTCCAGAAGCCTAGCTAACTTCTGCCAGAACTGAGACCAGTATATAAATCCCCAAAGACTTAAGTAAACCCATTGAATCTGAATTCCAAGGCAAATTCAGTCTGTGCACAGCAAAGAACAAGACCCTCGAAATAGAGTATAAGAGAAAGACCTTTGAAATAGAAGGCACTACCACTACAACTATTTATAAGTGAGTGCTTCCTCAAACTGAAGGCTTCTTGGTACACATTGTGTACTAAGTCCCTAAGTAATAGTCCACTTTTCTAATTATCCAAAGGATAAGAGAGGAGTAGAAGTGAGAGTTATTACATAAAGAATAGAAGACAGCAGGTCTCCTTGAGGAACTCCTCTCCCCAAGGAAAATGACAAACCCCTGTGACCATTGCACATCAGCACCACCTTACTGCCCTCCAACAAACTCAACATAGAGGCCCAAAACTGGAGACCTAGACAATAAAACCATTCGGAGAGAGCTAAGCCACACAGATATCTTTCCATGAAAAGCAACATGTTTTTAAGTTTTCATTTTGTCTATACTGGTGTACAAGGTCCAGCAGAAGTCTGGGCACAGCATACAACAAGTTTTATCAAATTCTGTCAAGTTTTCAGCTGATAGTGACTCAAGATTTATTAAACTCTAAGTACTTGGAGAGGAGGAGGCCTGGCTTGGGCCTCCCCAAGAGCTACACAATGGCAACAGGGGCAGGAGGTGCAGGGGGAGGATCTGGAGGTCCAGAGAGGTCCACTATAGCTGAAGGGTAGTGCACAGTAGTTAGGGGTAAGAGGGCTGGAGTAAGGCCCATGGTGGTAGGGCAGGGGAGGCATAGTGTTGACAGGGGGGAGGGGTCAGATGACTGGTCAGATGGTAAGTCAGGTGGCTGCCAGGGGTCAGAGGTCCAGTAGTGTAACAGTTGGGACTGGCATTCTTGGGGCTGGACTGATGGCTGGGCCAGTGGCTGGGGGAGGATCTGCTGGGACTGGAGGAGTGACTACAGAAGTCTCTGGAAGTATGGAGAAGAAGATGATGGTGGTGGGCTCAGGAGAACTAGTGGTATGCCCATTCTTTCACAAATCAGTTTCAACTTGGGTGATTTCGGTGAACTTCCTGGGGCTGGGTATGTTGGCCAGAGAGGTTTTGAGATTAGTGGGGGAGGAGGTAGTAGGTGCAGAGTCTCTGAAGTTCATTCTGTCAGTGGAGGCAGTGGAGATTGGCTTTGTAGAAGAGAAGGAGATGATGAAGGCTCTGGAGAAAGATCTGGTGGTCAAGAACATCAAGGTGAGGATGGCAAGTGCCTGAGGTGGGATCCGTGTGCTGTGCAACTGGTTGTTGAGGGGCTGCCAACTCTGGGGAGGCAGGAGACCAAAGGGATGGTGGCAGAGGCACTGATAAGCTTTGGGGAAATGGTAGATTTTGGCTTTATGTTCTGGGAGGGGACCAAGCTGTGGAATGGAAATTGTGAAGTGATAATTAGACTGGAGGGCAAGGAGGCCATGGGGCTTGGGAGAGATTGGCCAGAGGTTATCCATGTTGGTGGTCAAGAGTGTAAGGTGTGGCAGAGGAAGGAATTTGAGCAGGAGGAGGAGGAGTTGCTACTGGCACTGGAGGAAGGAGGTGGGAGGAATTTACCAGGGACTGGATTTGGATCCTGATGGATGGGAGGCAGAAGAGATGGCAGAGAGTGAACTGGGAGCATTTGCAGGCAGTCCTTCAAGGTTCTAAAGAGGAGAAGAGGGTGTGAAAGGAGGCAGCCAAACATCAGATGGAAGGTGTGGAGGTGGCCAAGGTTTCCTTCTCACAGCTCGGAGGGATGGAGAACTCAGTTCATGCTCCAGTAACAGGCAAGTGGGCAAACAGGGAGGAGGTCGGAGAGGGTGGTTTTGAGGATATCACGGAGACTATACCAGTGACTCAATTGGAGGATGTCCAGATGGCTGGGGTGGCTAATGTATACTGGAAATGTCCGGAGGTAGGTGAGATGGTGAGGCTAGAGAAGAACTCAGAGGAGGATGACTTGGTGGATGTTGCCTTGGATGTCTTGGTCGATCGCGAGGTACTGCAGAAGTTGAGCAGGACCCCCAGGCCCACCACCCCCAGGCCTTTGGAGATGATGCCAGATTCCTGGTTTCAGGCGGTGCTGGAGGAGCTTGCAGAGAAGGATATCAAGGAGGTAGATGTCTTTCAGGAGTCACAGGAGGCTTGGGAAGGATTCCTAAATGTGGCTATGCAGGGTTCTAAGCTAGTAATGGCTATGGTGGCAGCACTTCTGAATGATAAGGGGTATAATGTTGATGAGAAGAGGATGGCTGATATCAGGAGGGTGGCATCAGGGCAAGTAGAGGCTTTCTGTGGCAGTGAGAATAGAGTATGTATCTGGAAGGCTATCTGTGAGGAGCAAAGGGAAATAATCCAGGGCAGGGCAGAGAAAGTGGTGGCAACTTCAGTAAAGCTCTAAACATTTTCACTGATAATGATGAACAGTCTACATATTTTATCCTTAAATGTCAATAGTCTGTGCAATAGTGTTAAAAGATGGCATCTGTTTCGATTGCTAAAGGTTCGCAAGTATGATGTAGTACTTCTACAGGATATTCATGCCTATGGTGAGCAGGACTATGTAGAGTGGAGCAAGGAATGGTTTGGCAGTGCTGGTTGGAATGAACAGGTTGGAATCTTAGTTGGTATTGGAAAATGAGAACTGGTAGAGACTGAAACTTATAGTGATCAATTGGTATAGGGCAAATTGAAAGGAGGTGCTGGTGATAGATTAGTAGTAGGCTCAGTATACCTCCCAACAGTTGGCAGACAGCGAAACCAAGAGGTGGAGGGCTGGCTGGCATGGGAATACTGGGTGAGAGTTGAGCTAGACATTTTGGAGGGAGACTTTAATATGGTTCATGACAAAACATTAGATAGATCAAATGGAGGAGTTGGTGTAGCAGGCTCTACTGGGCTCTCTTGATGGCTCCAGGTTGAGTGGGAGATGGGACTAGTGGATGGGGTCTGACAGAGGCAGGGAGATAGGCCAGGGCTCTTTACCCGGTGGTACTCTGTTGGAGAAGGACTGGTTGGTACAAGGATTGACTGGCTTCTAGTAGCTGAAGGCTGGGGAAATATCCTGGATATTGTTGAGGTACAGTGGTGTCCTTGGTCTGATCACTGGGGAGTAGAGGTGTGTGGCAGACTTCAGGCGGTTGGTGGGGAGAAGAGCCACTGGTATCTCAATGTGGCCCTCCTGTGAAGGCAGGATGAGCAGGATCAGTTTGTGGATATGGCTAGGCAGGAGGTGGTATGGTGGAAGGATGGAGGGTTGTCAATTGGCCAGTGGTGGGGGAGATTCAAATACCTAGCAGGAGTCTATTGGTGGGATGTCAGTGAGGTTGCTGGAAGGGAGCAGAGAGACAAAGAGAGGAGAGTTGAGCAAGGGTTGAGGTGGCAACTATGGTGGATGGAAGGGGAGATCTTGTCAGAGGAGAAGTGCTCCCAACTGACAGCTGAGGTAGCTGACCTGCAACTGGACCTCAAGGCAGCAGAGGATAGGAGGATTGATGGTCTGCTGGCAAGACTGAGGGCTAGACAATTGGAAGAAGGAGAGAGGCCCACAAAGTATCTATCTGGAGTATTGAAGGCCAGGAGGGTACATTACAGCTGGGCTTCTGTGTTGCAAGAAGATGGAACAGAGGTGACCAAAGTTGCAGAAATACTGGGAGAGATTTCTGGGCAATGGGAAGCTCTCTGGCAGAATGAAGGAGGGCTTGGGGAAGATGGGATATTGCTAGAGAACAATGTCAACTTAGTGAGCAGTTGGCCAGTGGTGGTACAGCCTGGGATAGACATGGAAGTTATGAGTACAGTGACACTGGAGGAGGTGATAGAGGTCTTGCAGAAAGTGCAAGTAGGATCCTCACCTGGGGAAGATGGGCTGCCTTGAGAATTCTGGAAGGAGTTCCAGGTAGAGTTTGGTGATTGGCTTGTAGAAATGGCAACCTTTGTCCTGAACAATGGTGGTTGGATTGGCAATGGTTCTTTGGGACTAGTCTCTCTATTGTATAAGGAGAAGGGGGATTAGTGGATATGGAAGAATTGGCAGCCCATCATGCTGCTGTATGTGAATAGGAAATTGGTGTCCAAGATTCTGGCTAGAAGGTTGCAACAGTGGATTGGCCGACTGGTGGGTGAGGACCAGTATGGCTTCGTTAAAGGGAGGCAGATTAGAGACAGCATAGCTTGAGTGCAAAATGTACTAGAGGGCTGCAGAAGCCAGCAGGTAGATAGGCAAAGGGTCTTTCTGGATCAAGAGAAGGCATATGATAGGGTGTGGTGGAATTATTTGGAAGCTGTACTACTGAAGGCCAGGTTCAATGTGGTAGAGGCAGGAAGATTGATGGACCTAGTGAAAGGCAGCAGAGCAGCTGTACTGATGAATGAGTGGAGTGGTCTAGAGTTTGCCCTGGGGAGGGGTGTGCTGCAGGGTGATCCACTCTCCCCCCTACTCTACATTCTCTCCTTGGAGCCACTGTTGGCTTGTCTAAAAGAGTGACTCACTGGATTAAAGATGGGGGATGTGGTGTAGAAGCTGAGGGCTTTTGCAGATGATATAGTAGTGGGGCTAGGCTGTCTGGCCAATGTCTAGACCCTACGAGAAGGGGTTAGACAATATGAGAGGCTAGCAGGTGCCAAACTGAACTGGGACAAATGCGAAATGATAGAGCTAGGGGCAGGTTTAGGAGGAGATGGAAGTGTTGGATGAACAGGGGCAGTGGGGAGTGCTGTTCAGTACTTGGACATATAGTTCTCAGTTTATGGGATGGTGTTGCCAAATGATTAGTAGTACAGTATGATACAGAAGTGGGAGGGGGCACTGACAGGATGGTCAGGGAGATGCCTCTCCTTGGTGAGAAGAGTGGTGGTGTTGAATGTATACTGGCTGCCAAAGCTATGGTATTTGGAGTACCATCTGGACTTCCTAGATGGGTGGTGCAGAGACTGAAAAAGGTGGTAGAAGGATGGCTATGGAAAGGGAGGCGACCACAGATTAGTTGGGAGATGGTAGTAATTAGGACAGCTGATGGATGGCTGGGTCTGGTGGACTTCTGGAGAAGATTGAGAGTACTCCAAGATTGGTGGGGGTGTCAACTGGTAGAGTTGGGGGAGGATAGCTGGGGCAGACTAGCTATGGACAATTGGGAGATCAGATTCTGCCCCTGAAGTGAGATCTGGAAGGATATACAAGGGTTGGTTCAGGTGGGAAGAGTCAGTCAGCTGCAATTTAAGGGGTTTTGGTGGAGTATTGTAGAGGCCTGGCTGGCCATGGGACTGAGGGAGCCAGAGATGGGTATAGGGGTAGATCCTGGATAATGATGGTGGAAGTTGGAGGGTCTTTGTATTGGTGACCATCAATTGGCAGAGTACTCCTTGACCGAGGTAATGGAGTGGATCAGGTCTGGCTCCCTCAAATGATGGCCAGTGGGCTGGCAGAGGGTTGGACTTAGGGATGGCTGGGAGTGGGGTCAGATTTGGACCTGGGGAGCCTCTCAGCTCAAGGTATTACCACCAAAGTATTGGGTGGTTTGGTGGTGATTTTTGAGGAGAAACATGATGCTGGGGTATAGGACAGGTTGGATGGTGGAGGAAGGTATTAAGGAATGTAAGTGGTGTAGTGAGGTGGATGGAGGAGTGGTTCAGACTCCAGAGCATGTTATGGCAGAATGTCCAGGGGTCAAAGGTTACTGACAAACATTGGAGGGATATTGGGGCCCCAAGGAGAGACAGCTAGGGGACACTATCAGTCTGGTGGTTAAGCAGCATCTGGTTGGAGTAACTGGTGATGTGTGGGGGAGTCTGGGCCAGATTCTGGGGGTATGGATGTTGATGGCAGTCTACTGGAGATGGGTGTTTAAATATGATCCCTGGATGGGAATTGGTGAATTGGTAGAGCAGTTGCAGTGGCTACTTCGAGAGGTAGTGTAAGGGTGGTGGTTTCAGGGGAAGCGGCATCAGCTGGGGGCTCTGAGGAAGGTGCAGGATATTGTTCAGAGGAGCCAAGATAACTTAGTACTAGATGATCATGGGGAAAAATAGAAGGAAGGAGTTGGCTGATGGGTATTGTAATGTATTTATCTTTATAGTGGTTAGGGATGGGGTTCAATAGTATTTAGATTGGTAATAAAGGAGTCCAAGAGACTAAAAAAAAAAAAAAAAAAAAAAGAGAACTGAAACTATAGTGGGACACCAATTCTGTCCAGTACCTTACCCAGCCATACCTGCTGAACATGGTCATAGGCCTTCTCCTGGTCCAAAAAGACCAGTCTACCATCCAGCCCACAGGCCTGAGCCCCTTCAATGATGCCATGCACCTAGGCAGTTCCATCTCTGATAAGCCTACCTCCCACAAAACCCCACTGCTCCTCACCCAGCACCTGTTGAGCAACCTTCTGCAGCCTTGTAACAATCACTTTTGTCACCAACTTCTGGTCAATATCCAATAGCATGATAGACCTCCAATTCTTCCAGTCCTCTCTCCTGCCCTTATCTTTATACAATAAGGCCACCAACCTCAAGTCCTGCTCTCCAACCCACTTGCTATATAGAAGAACATGGTTACAGAGGGCAGCCATCTCTCCTAGTATTCCAGAGACCTTTGCCATCTTCTTCCAGAAGTCCCAAGGTAACCCATCCTCCCCAGGCACTGTCTCAAGCTTAGTAGCCACAAGGACCCTCTGGATCTCCTCCTCTTGGACTGGTAAGATCAAGTCCCCCAGGCCCTCTATCTGCAGCAGTTCCCACTCCTCCAGTGTATCTCCAATTGCCTCTACATCCACACCCCCTTCTTCCTCACTCCACAGACCCTGCCATCACTCCTTCAATACCCCTAAGATCTGTTGCATGCTATGCACAAAATCCCCCTTGGCATCAAAGACCCCATCCCACCAATGTCACACCCTCCTAGCTTTGAGGAGCCTAGACAAGTATCTAGTAGGCCTCTCTCCCTCCTCAAGCCCCTGCCACTATAGCCTGGCAGCCATTCCTCACATATGAGTCTCTTTCTCCTCTCTCAACACCTGTTGTAGTTCTACTACCTCCAATCTCACCCACTCAAACCTCCAATCCTCCACCTCATCAGAGACAAGCAAATCAGGCCATTCCATCTACAATCTCAACAGCCTAATAGAAGCACACTGTATGTACTTCCTCCTCTGTCTCCCAGCCTCTCTACCAGCTCCTCCCCAATAGGTCTTTACAGCCTCTTTCAACCTCATCCAATGGGCACCCACAGACAGACCCTCATGCCTCTGGATAGGAACCTTCACCTGGATGTCCTCTACTCATAAGTCCCACAACCCCATCTCAGCCAGCAGGGAGGAGTTAAGGTACTAATGTCCAGGTCCATCTCCACTCCCTCTAAACTGCCCCTGCTCTTTTTTTTTTTTTTTTTTTTTTTTTTTTTTTTTTTTTTTTTTATAGTTACTTGGACTTCCATCCTTTAGTATGCCCCTCTATACCATATAAATACAGTGATCCTGCCCCCTATCCAATCCCCATAGAGGGAACTGCCCCTGCCCTAATAGTTCCCAATGATCAGACCATGGGTACTATACCACCTCCAAAGTCTTTCAGATATCAGCACCCCAATATTCAGCTGTCAAAATCCAGTCAATCCTCATGCCTAACCCATTCACCCAATAGGTGTAGACCCTGGTGTCACCCCACCATGTTCGGCCCATATCTCCTAAAGAGCTAAGATTTTTCACCTCTTCCTATACATCCAGACTACCACTCCTCCCATCTACATTCCTCCCTCCATCAGTTCTATCCAGTCACAGATCTCGAACCATATTAAAATCACTACCAAGATCATTGACTCCTTCCTCCAAGAGAATACCCTCCTTGTAATAACTCTCACTTCTATCCCTCTCTTATCCTTTGGATGTTTAGGGAAGTGGACTATTACTTAGGGACTTAGTACACAATGTGTACCAAGAAGCCTTCAGTTGAGAAAGCGCTCGCTTTAAGTAGTTGTAGCGGCAGTGCCTTATCTTTCAAAGGTCTTTCTTGTGTGCCTTATCTTTCAAAGGTCTTTCTTGTGTGCCTTATCTTTCAAAGGTCTTTCTCTTGTGCCCTATTTCGAGGGTCTTGTTCTTTGCTGTGCACAGACTGAATTCGCCTTGGAATTCAGGTTCAATGGGTTTACTTAAGTC
>RBNI01006405.1:0-11369 GCA_003990745.1 Jimgerdemannia flammicorona | reverse complement strand
ATGGCGCTTGCCTCAGCAGTTCGGTGATGCTTGACGGGGTTTGGACCCGACACGACTGTGGGGTCGGACACGCCACACTTAACCCGTAAGCAACATGCAACAAGCAACAACAACAATAACCATACTTATTTATTCCCTCTCCTGAACACAAAATAACTGCAGTTCGGTCTTGGGACGCGGGCGCCGCGAGAGGAATTGTTCTGTAGAAAAAAATAAAAGGGGTTTCCGATCAGGTGCAGGGGGGTTGTCGACGGAAGCTCGGGGAAAGCACGAAAAAATACGACGGAAACGCGACGGAAAGCACGACGGAAAGCACGACGGAAAGCACGACGGAAAACACGAAGGAAAACGCGAAAGCATAAAGGAAGGCTCAATGGTGTCGATGTCATTGCCGACTGATATCTGAAACAGCTGTCACGATCCGCAATCAGAGTCCGTTCCACTGTTTCACGTGCACCAATGAGATTAATCGCATACAAACGCCATGGCACCTGTCTGTGGTCGCATAATGGGTCTAGGCTTTTCAATTCCCATGCTGATGGCGCGTTCGTAAAGTAGAAAGTGAATTCTGTACATTGTCAGAACATAATGTATAATAGAAACTATGATTATAATCAGTCATAAAATTTTATAGGGTTTATCAGTAAATATCAGTAAATAACAAGCTTAATTCATAACGTCAAGTCATTTGATATTCCTATCTTCTTATATCTAAATTCTACCACTATGATCAGAAGACTTTCGACACGATAGAGCTGCACGGCAAATGGAAGCCCAATTTGTTCTCGGAATGTAGTAGGGATGAGTTTTTGCCATACCATATTAATTTCAGAGATGCCATACTCAAAATAGCCGCTGTAACACTTGCATTCCCTTTATTTAATTAATGGTCATCACATTTTTGCCGATCTCTTACGTATGCCGACAATTTCAGCCACAGCCCAAGTTGGGATTAACGGGATGCTCGGGAAGAAACATCATATTTATCCGTTGATATATAATTTTTCGCTGACCCTTTTGTGCGCGTCATTTTTTTTATTTTTATTTTTTTATTACGGCATCCGTCGTGGGTACGTTTATGCAGCAACCCAGAGCAATTTCAAACGACTCCCAAAGGAAAGAAAAAAGGTCACAAATAACCCAATCGCTTTTTCAACTCACATAAGAAAAAGAAACTAGAATTCTATCACTATCGTATGTACAACAGCAGATATAACATGCAGAAACGTAGACGGGAACATTGAATAAAATCCGCGAAATGGACAAAAAGTGCAAAGCCAGGTCGAAAGCAACATGCCAAAAAAAGAAAGGAGCATCAGACCCGAGGACACCACCGCACTATCTATATACATAATTTTTTTGGCCTCCAACACTCAAAAGTGCCTTTTACTCCTCCTTTTTCTCCTAGGACGGTCGGTGTGAGATGGGTAAGTGAAACGTCAGTCTAAAAGAGGCGGGCGGAAAACTTTACACAACAGAAGCCCAATAATTTGAAAGAATACATACCACCCAAGCATATCATACCACCTCCCCTTGTCCTCCTTCTCCATGCCCTTCGTCATCATCAACCCCCTCCAAAACCCGACCCCCTCCACCATCGTCATCTCAACGCTCTCCACTTTCTCCCCAGACTTGGCCTCCTTAACGTTCTTCATCTTCCCAACGCCATCCTGCTGCACCCTAACACCGTCCCTGGCAATTTTTTGGCCGTGACGACGAACGAGCGCATGAGAGTGTCGAACCTTTCCGGACGGAACTCGCCTGTGACCGGGTGATACGCGCCGGAACGGTACCCGCGGGACTTTGGCGTGCGCGAGAAGAGAGACGTGTAGGTGAGGGTTTGATGGATGCGCGCCGTGTAGATCGGGAACGTGAACAGGTCACGCAGCGTGCGGTAGCGGAAGGGGAACGGGGCGATGGTGTTGTTGACGGTCGCTGGATGGCGTGATTGTGATTATTCGCAGGGTACATGGTAGAACCAAGGTGTAGAACGAGTGAGCATCATGGACAAAAATATAACTGATGAAAACCCATTTCCACAGAAAGCTCTTAAAATATGCTCCGTCTTCCCTTCAATCGAACTACAATTTTTGAAATGTGATACGTACTCTCAATCGCCTGCTCGAGCTTGATCCATTCATCAGTGAAGTTTTTAAGTTGCGTCTGGTAATAAATTGATATTTAAAATAGGGGGGGTGTTTAGACGCTGTGCGGATCACGCTTTACGCCTTCTTCCAGTTGCTCAAAGGAATAGCATATCGATCCAACAGAAACCGGACGAAAATGAATGTGTGTACCCTACCCTCAGTATAGGTTCCATTCAAGCACTTTTAGTGTAAGCTCCACGTAGGTTGAATGCTCGACTAGGATGATTTCGGGCTGCTCTTCATTGTAAGTAGGCAGCTCTTCAACGTCGATAGGCAGCTGCAACGGGTAAAAGGTGAAACAGGAGTAAGCTAACAACGAATTCCGTCAAAGAATGAATTAACATGCACTACCTTCCCCCCCTCTCCTCTCCCAAGAGACAGAGAAATAGTCATAGAATTAACATTCCACGTACCTCTTGGGCATTCCTTCGTCAGCGTAGACGAAGTGTCGACGCAATGGTGGCAGTGACTGGCAACTTATTTCACACGGAGAATGAAATAAGACAAAAGAATTTGTTGAGGAATACTGTAGGTTAAACCGTAGGGGTTCGTGTCAAGGGTGAGGAAGATTAGATTGGTTCATGGGGGTGGAAGGTATGAAGCGAACGCCGTTTGTCAGGGTGGTCCCCCGCCTGTGACGTCACACACTTTGCAAAAGAAAAATCGGACTAACTGTATAAGAACGCTAGTCTGTTGGCGTCGCCTGTACTCAGTAATAAATATAAAGTCGTCCCAGAGTAAGAAATTTAAGTCGAACATGGGCGGCAACAGCCATGACGAAAAGGCATCGCGAGTTCCATGGAACGTAATTAATGGAAACGAAACAATCCCCAGCATTTTTTCTTCTTTTCTTTCGAGTTCTCTTTGCACTTGAATTTGAGTATACGTCCGCGTTCGATCTGCATTCAGTTGGATAAATCAGCGCCTCAATAAACGTTAGAAGTGAGCGAGACAGAAACTAAAAAAGAGAACAGCACACCGGAAACCAACACAACAGGCGCCCTATAACAGGGTTCCTGGGCTTCCTTTCGCCAAACAATTGTTCCGGTAATGTGGGAACGTTTATATGCATGGTCACCTTTTCGGCGGTTTCTAGAGCGACCCCCTCCCCTGCCGATTTCGGCGAGCGACACAAACCCCTACAAAACATTATTTCATTTCCTGACAAAAGCGAGGGTCAAATCGCCGTTTGCTGGTCTAAAAAGGTTTCTATGATGTTGTCCATTATCACCCTGGCGGCCGAATAGTCATAAATATTTAGATCGCTGATATCGCAACCTATGCGCGGTTCTTTCGAAATTACATCATCTGAGAAGCCTGTGCTTTAAGAAAAGTTTATTGCATTCGAGAAAAACTGCTGACAATTTACACTCGTCTTGAGGTCAAACCGAAATAAATTTTTGTATGTTAACGTCCCAAACAAGAAAAATAGTATGTGCAGTGTTCTCCGCATCCTCGGTACCTATCACTTCTTTGAAATATGGAATACCTCGTAGTCCACGACGGTGAAATTTTGAGCACCGGCGAGGGCTGTATTTGATGCACCACTACCGTTAAAGGAATTCGGTAAGTTGCTGTGGGATGAGGTCGTAGAATTCGACTTATCAGAGATCTGCAAATCGGGCCCCCCTCCAAACGAAGGCCCACAGTTTGTTCCATTGTAGGATCCATAAGATTGGTTTGAGTTTTTGAATATTACTGGAGCTTGCCGATGTTGTCCATCCTTCAAGGCGAACAAAAAGTTCGTGCTGGATGCTGTATGGCCATTGTTTGATAACCAAGAATTGAAGTTGACACCGCCAAAGAGACGTCCATTGGAACTTTTTACGAGCACGAGTGTGGGCCCTTGATTGTCGCAGTGTTGATGGAAATTACTGGCCTGGAAGCCATGAACGGATGCTTTGAATAGTCTTTTGAACCGCAAATTGTTCGGTGAACTGCATCCAGTTATCCCATTGACTTCAATAATCCATTTTTTCAAAAGTTTGACCGATTCATCATTGGCAATTCCCGACCATAAAGCGCGCTGGCCGCCGTTTCTCCGGGGTTCAGTCGGTGTGTTGTTCGGCCGAGAGAAGAATCGTTGTAGCTCGACGGATCGGCGCACCGGTAAGAAAAATGTAAGAGCCTCGGCAGTACAGGCATACTGTTCAGTTTCGAAAAGAGTGAAGCGTATTGCTGAAGTCAGTGGCCTAATGGCGGCACTTAGCGTCATGAGCTGCTCGGCTGAAATGAGTGGCTGATCAATTCCTCCTGCTTCCGCTTCGGGATCTTTGTCGCTCAGCGCCGGCTCCGACTCTATGTCGTCGTCATGTTCTCTGGCAATGTTCAGCTTCAACTGCGATTCCACCAGGGGCTTCAAAACTTTCGCTTGGTTGCACGCCCAGTCCAAAGCTAATTGCCAGACGTCGAATTCGGCTAAGGGAAGTGAGTCTGAGATGAGGATCTGCTTGAAGAGTTTGGGAGGGATCTCCTCGAGGAACGTCGCGAGTGTACCAGTGGACGTGAGGATAGCCTCCATATGAACGAGAGTGAAGTCGAGAAGATCTTGGAAGAAGTCGGAGAGTGTGTGCTGATGCGCGAGGATCAAACCAGGGATAAGGAATGTGCGGACAGCGATGTTGAAGGGAAGACGCTCCGGCTTTCTATTTTTGGACATGTCGCTATCATCCTCCTCCTCCGAGACAACCCGATTCAACACCTCCATCACATTGGCCTGACATTCAACACTCAGTTCATCTAGCTCCATTTCTTCAGCAGCGGCAATCAGATCGAGATAAAGCGCCTGGTCGTTCACCTGGACGCTACCAGTGTAGATGTAATGCAGGAGTGCATGGAATGCGACGTGGGAAATGTTGGGCTTGCGAACTATACCACTGGACTTCTCCTTCCAATCGTTACTGAATAGCGTATCGAAGTATTTGGAGCGATAGCGAAGGATCAGCGAATGGCCGTACATCGTAACTGGCTCGTTGCGAGTGCGCTTTTTGTCGGTGATGTCACCATCCTTCTCGATTTCGGCTCCACCAACCAAGAAGCGAATATCGCTGCCGTCGGGATTGTTGACGAGCTTGGAAATGTCTTGGGCGAGTTTTGTGGCACCTGAGGCGCCGGTACTGAGTTGAGTCTTGTACATGTTGATAATGGGTATTGTGGGTAAAGGGGTGAGTGTAAGAACTGCGGATAATAATAAAATTTGATGAGAGAATTTATACGTAGATTCACGATTGATGGTGGGTAAATGTCGTGACCGTTTCAATCTAATTCAGATATCCCGCTCCTAAACATAAACGCCACAAACAAAGGTGGGAACGAACGCAACGAATTCAAAAGAGTGAGCTAATTTCATTTACTTCGACTGGGTTCATTTTGACATCAAAGTTCCGAGTGCCCGCCATATAGGAAGGACCGCCAAATAGGAAACCTTAGAATGCTCTCCAATAAACCGTTTCATTCTCACCCTGTAATTGGATGATTACAAACTATACTCAAGGCGGTATTCTATAGGTAATACCGAAAGCAAATCGGTAAAATTGACTGAAACTTCCTCCCCCAAATGTCAAACCATGTTCAGCGTGGGATACCGGGTGTTGCTACAGTATTCATTGATAAGGGCCGGAACCTAAACTTTCAACCAGATCGGTAACACCCTTTTTTAGGACGGCACGGTGGGGCCCCCCGATAACGCCATCTTGGTGGAGGTAGGAACGATTCCCCGCTGTGAATAAAGGATGTAGAAACGGGTCTTTGGTAGAGGATACCTTAAGGGCGAGTTTCGCGACAATCCCGGCTTCGAGGTGTCAAATCGATAGTACATGGAATTGTCCTTCTTTGAATCAGTAAATCTCATGTTTGAAAATGCATGCAGTGAACGATCAGTTGCTGTGGGCCATATATTGGAAAGAATGTAAAGGTTTACGAGCAAGGGTGTATTTCCTGTAATTGAATACAATTCTGATATGTTATAGTTTTTACCGTAATCAGTTTTTGGCTTGTAAAATTATATTTCAACGGTTTCGTTCATGAAATTGATTGTCGACTGGAACACCGCTGCTTTTAGAATCATACGTCTTATGATGCAGCTAGACTTAGGTTTTTTTTTTTTTTTTTTTTTTTTTTTGTTTTTTTTTTTTTTTTTTTTTTTTTTTTTTTGGCTGAAAATTGAATGAACGTCTGGTTCATAAAATAACAATATTTCTTATGAAGAAGACTGTAAACTGGCATCCGTGGAGAGCAGGTGCTTCCGGCCGGAGGCATGAGCAAAGGTAGTGCATGCTGGGCATGACGGGAAAAGGGAGGATGGGAAGACATTGGTGAATACGGTAAGGTAAAACGTGAGCCGTGATCCTTGAGAATGGTAATCGTTTGTGGTTGTGGCCGTGGGTTAGAGATGCAAAACTGAGAGAGGGGGTTATGGGATGAAAAATAAATCCATCAATCAGATTCACATTAGACGAAAGCTAATCTTATAGGTGCTTCTCGTGATTTATTCTCCCCCAACCTTCCTCTCTTTCCTCCATTCCATCCCTCACTCGACCCTACCTCTCCTTCCTCCCTTCTGCTTCGGCACCATACCTGTTACGCGAGAGACGTCGTACGATTTGGAGATCGCGCAGATAACTCATCTCTACAATTATTGTTGTCTGGCTTATCTATTACAATAAGACCAACTATACTTAAATACTCCAGCAATTTATCTGAATAAATGACAGTTCACAAATATCTCAGTATTGTAATCAAAAAAAAAAGTTTACTATAATGTTTAGACTGCTACAGTTACTTGGTATTTATTAAAACTTATAAAGATTCAATATATAGTTATGAACATAGTTCAAACTTCGGCAAAGTAGCCGGAACCGCTTAACATTCATGCGGAACAATCACGTACCTTTAGCTTAGTTTCGGTTCCCCTGCAACCTAGCTTAGCGCCGATTTCAGGGATGCGCCAGCTCTAAGCGGCATGTTGTTAGGAATGTCGTCGCATCTGAGCAATCAAGCGGATACTACGCCAGGAACTTAGCAATTAGTCGTTCGCATTTGCAATTTGCGCACCCCTCCCGCTCATCCCTTAGGGTTTGGGGGTAATAAAACGGCCCCTTCGCTTTACGCGAATGGCGGGCCTTGGAGGCATATGCTTCCATATAGCCAAACTCTTTCGCCCCAGTTAACATTCAAACATTTTGGACATTCTGATTTTGATGATTTTATGTCAAGTATCTATTACAAGTTTATAAAATAGTTAAACGACTATTTAATAATATAATTAAACAGATGTGATTAATTATAATATTAATATTATAAAATTTGCTTATATTTTTAATTTATTTATTTAATATATTAAATACATATTTATTATAAATTTTACAAATAGCTAAATTAATATTTAATAGTATTTAAACTAATTTAATATTAATTAATCAACTAATCATTTATATTTATTAATTTATTTAATTAATATATTATAAATCAATAAAATAAAATAATTCTTTACTTATTTTATTAATAAAGATAAATTTAAAAGAATGATTTATTATTATATAAAATATAATATTTTTTATCTAATTTGATATAAATTCTAAAATTTAATAATTATTTAATGAATAATAAATGCTATAAGATATACTAGATGACTAAGAAAAATACAATGATCAAGTAGTAAAAATATAAAGTAAACGGTTGCAATTAAAAGCAGAATTTGAGAGTAATAGTAATAAAGAACAAAGCTCGCAAGAATGAATTTTGCAGCAAACGACCATGGGCTGGATAAAATCTGTGATTGGGTCGACGATCTATTGGTCTAGGCCCTTCGGCTATTTGCGGAAGTGTTACGTATTACAGCCATAATGTTACGTCTTTAGCCACAAATGGCGGAACACCGGTATATATCGAAAATCCATACCTTTCCAGGCCATAATTATGTAATCGTGATTTCATGATGCGTTCTCCGATTCTTTTGTGCGAAAAAAAAAAAAAAAAAAAAAAAAAACTGTTCTCTCCCTAGCCAGTGATTATTTACTTCAAATCACTTCCTTTCTCTATCTATTTATACGGAGATTGTAGGATGTCTTGGATTTCTCGTGAATTAGAAGGTTTTAATACATTTATTCAGGATATCGATTGTAATTGAAGTCTCGTAATTTCTGTAATATTCTTGTTTAATAGTAAAAGCGATTGTTTGAGGACGTGCGCACATTCGTGTCGAGCTTTCCGTTTTAATGTTTATATTTACTAGACTCTACACCGCATGATTTTTTACATATGGTTGGCCATGAGAAAGCTCAAGTTTTGTCGAATCTTGCGATGATGATGCTATTCCTATGATATCACTTCGTTATTTGGCGAGGGATACGCGGGCGGAAGCTGCGCAGAATTTGGGGTTAGTGGGGACGTGGAATGGCGACGGAAGTGAATATTGGCAGGTGGAAGGAAATGTAGTCATCTTTTACATTTCTGGCTCGGTACACACGAGGGCATTGCGGAATACCTAGAATGTGCTTCCCAACTAGATGAATAGCATGTACATCATCGTAAAGCGCGTAAATGTGGCTTACCATCCCGTATGTAAACTCATTCAGCACGCGTCACTTACTGTTGGCTTTGAATCCAACTTTCCGCTGTGAGAGTAATATTAAATAGTCGAAAGTTTCTCATTTGTTCGGAATACACACACAGACGCGTTGCTTTTGAATGGTGCATATTTTCAAAGACCAATATGCCAACTATAGTAACTTGAACTCAGCGCTAGTAATAAAGATGATTTCGAAGTCTTCAATCGACTGGCTCCGTTCGTCTTTGTGGCGGTCTCTGTATATAATACAGTTGGTTAGAGATCTTCGGTAAAGAGGATGGGGGCGGTTCCTTGGCTGGATTGCACACCTTCCACTCATCAGCCCTTTACGCTCCTTCGTGCCGACCCGTTTGTTGGAGCTATGCTGGTTCACAAAACCAAAGGTCTTATAATATCTACTGCTGAAATTTTATCCCCAAGTTTTCTTTGCTGATCGTTATGGGGGGGGCCGTTGGCCTCCGTTTCACGGGACGAGTCTCGATCGCAGACGATTTCATCGTCGATCGGCAAATGGCAGTCACATCCCTTGTGAAAACGAAACGTATCCACGAATCGACCCAGGTGGAATTGTTATATTAGTGAACTCAACAATATCTAACATAATTCTCTTTGTCTCCTTTTTCTTGCTCTGGATTAACCGATATTAACGCGGATAGTACCAAATTTAGGATGATGACGAACTCTCACGAATTTTTTTTTGGGAAATAGCTTGTGGAAGCCAGTTCTGGAGTGATCTAGAACAGCCTTCACTGCGGCTCCGTCTCCCATACTTAAATGTCGATATGCAATTTTGCCAAATTCTGATTGCACTTGTAGGCGTGCACCCCGACTAATGTGAACGATACATCACTAACGCCAATTGATCATGAACAACTATTGGATAAGAAACAAGACGGGGTGGGAAAATTCATGCGCACTGGTTGTCTTTACTGGTTGTGATCAGCATCGTCCACATGATCGTAAGGCATTGAGCAGAAGCGCTAAATGTTGAGCAGAAGCCCTAAATGTTAAGCAGAAGCCCTGAACGTTGAGCGGGGCCGACGTGTTGTATCCGTGGACGAGTTTCTGTTAACGCACAAAAAAAAAAAAAAAAAAAAAAAAAAACTCAAACTGAAGAAAGCGAATAAACGCTATTTGACATGCAAGACTTCGCCTGTTCGTAGCACTTTCTTGGACTTAGTGACTCGCTAACCAGTGACCTGTCACTTGGTTTTTGTATCGCGTAACGCGACGCATACGTCATGCGCAGTTTTGTGCGTATAGAGCCAAACACCCGTGATCCCACAACCAAAACAACGGATGGACGCCCAATATTGTTCTTTCCGGGCCAACGATGCGGGGGAAAGCGACTCGAGGTTTTTGGGACGTGGGCGGATTGGTGGGGACATGCAAACGTGCTGAAGGTTAACAATGCGGCACCTCTCGGTTCGTCCATCTAGATCCGCGACATGTTTTGCACTTTCGCCAATTTCAATTTCACAAATTAAACGGGGTTGTCTGTGATTCCAAACCAAAAAAAAAAAAAAAAGGTAGTGATTTGATACGTCAAGTAGTCTCCGGATTCCCTAAATAATTTCCTATGCGCATTCCTGTGTTCGGGCTTCTTGCATGAAATGTTCGTTATATACTACTCCGTTCTGCCATTGCCCCGAAATCTTGAATCACGCTGATTTGGCTTGTATTTCTTTGGCTTTTAACCAGAAATCCTTTCGCTCGAGAGTGGTAGTATTGGTGTCCTTGTGAGTTATTGAAAAAATACGTTTCGAATGGGGTCTTACACCGTATCTCCCATAGCAGCCTACAATTTTATTTGTCCATAACGAGTGGGAACCACGAGTGCACGTAATGAAAAGCGAACGTGTAATATTTTTTGTTGCATACAGTATTGCATAGGCATAAAAAATGGCATAAAGTGGCATATTGGATGATGCAGATGAGGATATTTCACCCAAATTCGTCTGTCATTTTAAATAGCCAATGTTTAAACGTTCCCATAATACCCCCATAATCCAAAGCAAGTTTTTTATGACCACTGCAGGGTGCATCCATGTACAGATTGTCGGTGATGAGACCTGACAGCCGAGTCCAGTAATGGCGTCGATATGAAGGATCAGGCCTCAACACAAACACCTGCGGTTGGCGTCTTCACCCGGAAGTGGGCGCAAAAAAATCCTTGCTATGAATTTTTTCTCTCGTTTAACTGTTGTTTTTGTTTGTAGCGTAGTAGGGTCGTAAAAAAATCCCTTGGTAAGGAATCTTTTCCGCCTGTGATTGTCAGGCCTCCTTGTAACGTTGCTTTTATTTTTCTCTGTAAAGTGCGTAAAACGTGGTCAAGAGAACAAAGATCAAATGCAAAGTATTAGTAAGAATTTTTCCGGCTCGTCGGTAGCTAATCGAAGATTCACTGCCAGTGGCTCAGGAGAATGTAAGTTAGATAAACGTCGAGAATGCCAGAACCCTCTAAGTCTTCTCACCTTATAAATTACTTTGTCGTCCTTTTCCGACCACATTTTTTGCCATTCTTTAATAGCAGCGGGTGGTATATTTACAAATACTTTAAAGATCGTAAGATCTTTTGTTCTAATAATGTTAAACTTCCGGATGAAATCAAACATTGACTCTTGGTTCGGGTTTGGGAATTTGGGGGGGGGGTG
>RBNI01006404.1:0-11370 GCA_003990745.1 Jimgerdemannia flammicorona | reverse complement strand
CTCCATTCCTTTATTAATACCCTTCTATCCCATATAAATACAGTGATCTTACCCCCAATCTGATCCCCCTAGGGGGGCCCCCCTCCCCTACCCCTTCTCAATGAAAGATCACTTTGTCTAACACCATTGCCACCCTTCCACCACTCTGCTCACAGATCTTTACCATCAGACCGCGATGCCAGCCCCCTTGAGGACCCCACCCCACCCACCATCTAGTCAGCAGATCCCCCAACAGCTCCTCCCACCTTAACACCTTCTCCCGCAGCCCCAACCGCTATCTCTCCTCAAAAACAAAAAGCCAATGACCTGCCATTCCCACCCATATTGCTAGTACCCACCCTACAGTGAGCCAACTATCACCCACCCCTCCCACAAGCCGAGATCTCAAGTCATCCCAGCGACCCCCCTCCCCCACCACCCTATGCCCTACACCCAATCTATCCCCTATTGTAGCCCAAAATTCCCCCAAAACCTCACACTCTCCCAGCCAATGTTCTGGCATCTGTACATAACCCCCAGCCTGCCCAACATCATAATACTCCTCACAGTCAAATTGTCCACCATTCACCAAATGTCTCATATGGAAATTCAGCATGACATTCCTCCACAACATTCTCCACCATACCACCCAGAACTTGGGGAGAAGCCACCTCCGTACCTCAGCACTCCAAGACCAGATACCAGGACAATCCCACTCCTCACCGATCCTTGCTACCTGCCAGCCACTTGGCCAAAGGTCCTGGCCAGGCCTCTGCTGACACTCTACTCCCTCTCTGATATCGAACATAGCAAGTGGAGTACCCCCCAGGAGCAATCTATCCCAATGCCACATATTAGGCCCCCATACCTCCTCCCCCTCATTGCCTTGCCAGCACAGGCCAATTCGGTGTGCTCCGTTAGCCATGCCCCACCAAAAGCCCTTGAACCGCAGCTGCCAAGTGCCATTCAGCCCCACCAAAGAGAGCAGATCTCCGGAGGACCCCTGAAGGGATGATTGCATCTCCCATATCTTCTGCAACAAAGGTACCCAACTGCCACCAGTACCATTCAGGTGACACAAGACTCAGGCAACACTTTTCAACAACATCTTCAAGTATTGGTACTATCAAGATGGCAAGCAATATGCATTCTGGTGAGCGTACTGGGCAGGGGGGCCCCAGTGCCTTTGACTGGCAACATGTAGGGGGGGGTCGAGGTACTGGTCTTGGCATGCCGAGTGCTTCGATAAGGGGACGTGGGGCTGGAGGGGGTGGCAGAGGAGGTGCAAGGCCACATGGGGGAGAGAGGATGACCTTCGCAGATAAGGTCAGGATGGGGAAACAGGCGACTGGACTAGATGGCTGGCTGGAGCTGGGGAAGGCGGCTGCTACCTCGAGTGGCAAGGAGGCCCCTCCACTAGGGGGTCAGCATAGTGGGGCTGGAGGTGTAGTGGCTGAGGCGGTGACTGTTGATAGCAGTGTGATGGGCAATCTGGAAAAAATCCAGATGTGACGGCTGATGGGGGACCTGGTCAGGGGAGCGGTGCAAGACCCGGGGACCTGGCTGATGGTGTGACGGGCCTGGTGGTAGCCCTGTTACTCAAAAAGTCTCGATCAGAATTTGCCATCACACTGTGCTTCCGTGGCTTGGTAGTGACGGCAAAGATGGTGCTGGGGCTGCTGGCTAGTGAGGTGAAAGGAGCAGCCTTGGTTAAGTTTTTGAAGAAGCTGGAGGTAGTCGAGGTGGGGTTTGAAGAGGAGGGTTTGCTACTGGAGGCAGTAGAGAAGGGTGTGGTGATTTGAGGGATTTCGGTGCCGATGGCGAGGTGTATGCATTGGGATCCCCGAGTAGTTCATCTGGTGGTGGTGGACTTGCTGACGGTGAAAAAGAAGGAGGCGAGGAGGCTGGTCACGGATGTGGTGAAGGAGTATGGTGAGGTGGTTGATATTGGGTTTAGGGTATGGGAGGGGACTGAGCTCAGGACAGGTGATGTGGATGTCAGGCTGAGGCTGTTTGGGATGGAGAATACTGGGAAGGCTAGGGACTGGCCGGTGGTGTTGAAGTGGGGCCCAGTGGAGTGCAAGGTTTCAAGAGTGAAGGGGTCCGAGGAAGAGGAGGAGGACCTGCTGGAGGCACTTGAGGACTTGGCAGGGGCTGTGGAGAGGAGGCACAGGGCTTGGAGGGCTTACGAGGCTAGGATGGTAGTGGAGGTGATCGAGGGCAAGAAGGTGCGAATGGACAAGGTGCTCTGGGAGAAGGTGAAGGGGAGACAGCTGCAGAAGGATTTACTGGCCAGTTTGGATGGGGGACCAAGGGCTGGGGCTACGGAGGAGGGTACCGGAGTAGGTGCTAGTATCTGGGCAGAGGCTGGGCAGCAAGGGGGGAAGACAAAGGAGAGTGGGGGACAGAAGCTAGAGGAGGCGGTAGTGGACACGGCGATAGTGGATGATAACCCGATCCAGTATGGTGTTCCCGAGGTGGGTGAAGGAGAGTTGGAGGATGTGTCAGAGGATAGTTGGGATGAGTCTGTGCAAACTGAGGAGAGGAAGAAAGGAGAGGCAGATTTGGTGCAGGTAGCTGAGGTAGTTGGGGGGGAGAAGTAGCTGTTGAGGGCACTACAGAATGTGGTGGCAGAGGAACTGGGTGAGATTGACTTCTGGGTGATAAGTGAGGAATTCTAGGGGTGAGTGTTGTGAGGAGAGGAGGTCATGAGGAAGTTGAGAGATGAGATGATGGCAGCTCTCTTGGAGGTGGAGGAGTATGAGGTCACCGAGGTGAGGGAGGCAATGCTCTTGGGTATTGCTAACAAGAGGGCAGCTTATCTGTGGGGGCCGCGGAAGGGACTGGAAAAGTGGCAGGTGGTGTGCGAGGAGCACCGGGCATCAATGGAGATAGTGGATGGTGAGGACTGTGCGGAATTATTGGCAGCTCTGGAAGAACAGCAGAATGTGGAGGATGAGATTGCGGTGGAATGGAACCTGGATCTGGCTGGAGAGGAAGTGAGCATGGAACTGTAGATGTGGGAAAGCAATAATACTAATATTTCACTATGAATAGTACAACCAACATTTTTTCTATGAACGTCAATGGGCTAAGAGGGACTGGGAGGCGACATAGGATTTTTGGATGGCTGAAGAAACTGGAGGTGGATCTCTTCTTACTTCAAGATGTACGGTGTGAGGGGGAGGAGGAGGTACTGGAATGGATGAAAGAGTGGGGTGGGGAGGCAGTTTGGCAGGGTAAAGTGGGAATCCTGGTTAGGAAGGGGAAAGGAGACATTGCGGACACTAGACATTGGGGTAGTAGATTAGTGTGGGGGACATGGCGGAGGCCTGGATAGAACTCAATTGTGGTGGGATCTTGTTACTGCCTGGCTGAAAGGGGGACCCGAGTGGCATGGATTGGAGATCTGCGGGATTCTGGGCTCTTGGTGGAGGCTGGGGTGGATTGTCTGGGAGGTAATTTTAATATGATACAGGAGAGTAGACTGGACAGAACTGATGGGGGACGGGGTATGGCAGGAAGGAGTGGGGGACTGGAGGAATGGGAAGAGGTGGAAAGACTCAGTTCACTGGTAGACACCATGCAACTTCAGGATGGGGATCGGCGTCTGTATACTCACTGAGTGGGAGGACTTGGTACTAGGATTGATTGGATTCTGACTGCTGAGTGTTGGGGCACTACAGTTTGGGAGACGATGGAGGTCGAGTGGTGCCCTTGGTCAGATCACTGGGGTATTCGGGGAGGTGGGAGGTTTGGAGGGAGCAGAGAGGGGCCAGGACATTGGCATCTGAACTCTTCATTGCTGGATGAGATAGACCTGTGGAATGCGTGGGTGGTAGAGGTATGAACTAAGGTTAATAATTGGAGGTGTGCCGGGATGAGGATTGGAGATAGGTGGCGTCGATTGAAATCTGAAGCTCAGAGGTACTGGGGGGAAGTGGGGAAGGAGAGGGGTGCTCAGCGGAGGAGACGAGTTCGATGGGCATCTAGGAGACTAGAAAGATTACTCCTGAACTGGGCTGGGGTATTGGAGGAGGAGGAGTTATTGGACTGGAAGGCTAGGCAGGCTAAGCTGGAAGTGGTGGAACTGCAGGATCTGTTGAGGAAGGAGGAAGGGATGCAGGCTCAGGCTATGGCAGCAAGGTTATGGTGGCAGGGATTGGAAGAAGGCAAAAGGCCCACAAGGTTTCTGTCCCGTCTTCTTCATGCTAGGGGAGCACAACACCAGTGGGAAGGAGTCCTTAATGATGAGGGAGAGATGGTATTAGGTGTGCAGGGGATTCTGGGCCAACTGAGCGCCCACTGGAGTAACCTCTGGAGTGAAGAGGAGGGAGGGGAGGGAGTACAGGACATTGAGCAGTATCTCGAAGAGTGGCACCCGAATCCTGCAGCAGGGTTGGGGGATCTTGGCCGACCAGTTTTGGGAGAGGAGATCCTTCGAGTTCTGGCATCAACAACCCTGGGAATGGCACCTGGGGAGGATGGTTTGCCTTGAGACTTTTGGAAACGTATGGCATCAGTAGAAGAGGCTCTGGAGGAGATGTCGCTGATGTGTGATGCCATCATCAGTAATGGGGAGTGGATTGGGGGGCAGCAGTTGGGGCTGGTATCCCTGCTGTATAAGGACAAAGGGCGTAAGGAGGACTGGAAGAATTAGAGGTCAATTATGCTGCTGGATATGGACCGCAAGTTGGTCACCAAAGTCCTGGTGGCGAGACTACAGGGGGTGGCCCAACAGGTGCTAGGGAAGGAGCAGAGGGGCTTTGTTAGGGGCCGACTGATCTGAGATGGCATGGCATGGGTTCATGGTGTCATTGAAGGCGCTAGGGCTGCAGGTGTGGATGGCCACTTGGTTTTCCTGGACCAAGAGAAGGCCTATGATAGGGTTCGGAGAGTATGGTTAGAGAAGGTACTGGAGTGTATTGGGGTACCAGTGGGCATGTGTCGGTCCCTTATTAGACTACTGGAAGGGAGTAGGGCTGCAATTCTGGCAAATGGACATAGAGGGGCTTCCTTCCCCTTAGGGAGGGGGGTGCCTCAGGGGGATCCGCTGTCACCTATCCTCTACACCTTCGCCCTGGAGCCGTTGTTGGATCGGATATGGTGCAGAGTTGGTGGACTGAATATCTTGGGCATCAATTGGAAGGTAGGGGCCTTTGCAGATGATATGGTGGTTGGATTGGGCTCAGTGGCAGATGTGGCCATGCTCAAGGAGACAGTTGAGTGGTATGAAAGATGTGCTGGAGCGAAACTCAACTGGCACAAGTGTGAGACAATGGTCCTTGGGGAAGGAGTCATAGGGGGGGACATCATTGGAACAATTGTCCTGGCTGAAGGAGTGGTATGGTACTTGGGTATCTATTTCTCAGTGTATGGCTCTTTACTTCCCAAGGAGTGGTGGGAGGGCAAGCTGGTAGAATGGGGGAAGGTACTGATGAGCTGGGGTGGTAGACAGGTGTCGCTGGCGGGAAGGGTAACTGTTCTGAATGTGTATTAGATGCTGAAGCTTTGGTATTTGGGCTACCACTTGGACTTCCCTAAGTGGGTGGTTAAAAAGCTTCTCAAGATGGCCTGCTCTTGGCTCTGGGCTGGACGCCGGAGTCAGATTGGTTGGGAGGTACTAGCACTCCCGGTGGATCGTGGAGGACTTGGCCTGGTGGACTTTCCCAAGAGGCTACTCTGCTTGAGGGCATGGTGGATGAAGAGGGCCAGTGAGTTGAGAGGAGGAGAATGGGTGCCCCTTATGCAGCATTTGTGGGAGGCGAGGGTGTCGCCATGGGGGGGCTTAGGGGATCTATTGTCCTTGGTGGCCTTGGATGGTAGTCAGAGGATATGATACAAAGGATTCTGGTGGGGAGTGGTAGATGGGGTCCACCACATTGGGATCCATTGGCGAGGTACTGAAGGGGATGAGGACTGGGGCCCGGCGATGTGGAGGTGGGACAGGCTCTTGTTGGGAGGGAATCTGGCCAAGGACTTCCGCTTAGAGGAGGGTATGGAGTGCCTTAGAGGTCTGGGGCAGGACCTGTGGCCGGAGACCTGGCAAGGGGCTGGAATTAGGGAGAGATGGGACTGGGCAGGCATCTGGTCAAGGATCAAGGTTGTGTCAAGGTGGCTACCGCCAAAACTCTGGGTAGCATGGTGGAGGCTGTTGCGTAGAAATGTGATGCTCAACTTTAGGACTGGTCATCTGGTGGATGGCGGGGTCTTTGATTGTGAGGAGTGTCATAATGTAGGGCAGGAGAGCGGGGTAGTGCAGACTCCTGAGCATTGGCTGGGGGAGTGCGAGAGTATGGAGAATTTCTGGAGGGTAGTTGGAGAGAGGTTGGGAGTGTCGGCACCTGACCCTGAGGTGGGGTGGCGGTGGGCGGCACTGCAGTCGAGGCTGGTGGGGGGGGTGGAGAATGAGTGGCTGATGGTGGGTTGGGCCATTGTGATATGGGTGGGGCTCACTGAACATTGGCGGAACGTCTTTGAGGAGGGCCCCCAGAGGCCAGTGAGACTGAGGGTAGTGAGGTGGGAGGAGCTGATGCTCAAGCTCTTCAAGGCATGGTGGATTGGTTGGGGCTCCAAGGGGGGGAGACGTAAAAGGTCTAGTAAGGAGGATTGTAGAGAAGAGTGGTGGTAGAGTTACAGTGACAGTGGACAGGTTGTCATTTGTAGGACCGAGAGTGGGGGGGGGTCCCTGTGGGATAGGTTGAGGGTTTAGGTTGTATAAATAATACTATAGACATCAGTTAATAAAGGGAGTCCAAGAGACTATAAAAAAAAAAAAAAAAAAAAAAAAAAAAAAAAAAAAAAAAAAAAAAAAAAAAAAAAAAAAGGTACCCAACCACCACCCTGTAGTTCCACAGCCCTCTTCAACCACCAGGCTTGCAAGCAGTATAGCCTCTTAGGAAAGTCCACCAGTCCAAGACCCCCCCTTACTACCGGCCTTGCAAGAGTATCCCAACTGACCTGAGACCTCCTCCCTGCCCAGATCCAATCCCTAGCCACCTTCGTCAGCTTCTTCACTATCCACGCTGGGAAGTCAAGGTGATATGCCACATACCATAGCTTGGGGAACCAATATACATTCAGGATTGACACCTGCCCTGCTAGAGAGATATGGCAGCCTCCCCACCCATGAAGGGCCTCTCCTCAAATGTTCACCCTGCTCTCCCACCATACTCATGGCAAGACAGAGCCATACACAGAGAGGAAGATGCCCAGATACCTCACCACCTCACCAGTAGGGACAATTGTTCCAATGACATCCCCGCCCACTAGCCCATTCCCTAGCACCATTGTCTCACACTTATGCCAGTTGAGCTTCGCCCCTGAGTGGGCCTCATACCATTCCACAGTCTCCTAAAGTACCTCAACATCTGCCATAGACCCAAGTCCAACCACCATATCATCAGCAAAGGCCCCCACCTTCCACACTATACCATATATAGAGAGCCCTGCTACCTTCTGGTGAATCCTATCCATCAATGGCTCCAGCGAAAGGGCATAAAGAATAGGAGACAGAGGGTCCCCCTGAGGAACTCCTCTTCCCAAGGAAAATGCCCTCCCATGGTGACCATTACACATCAAAGCTGCCTAACTGCTCTCCAGCAGACTTAACATAGAGGCCCTAAACCTTGGGGGAACCCCAATTCGGTCCAGTACCTTGCCCAGCCACACCCTCCATACTTGGTCATAGGCCTTCTCCTGGTCCAAAAAGACCAACCTTCCATCCAAGCCACAAGCCCGGGCCTCTTCAATAACACCATGAACCCACGCAGTCCCATCTCTTATAAGTCTGCCCCCAATAAAGCCCCGCTGCTCCTCCCCCAGTACCTATTGGGCAACTCTCTCCAGCCTTGTGACAATCACCTTAGTCACCATCTTCCTGTTCATGTCCAGAAGCATGATCAGCCTCCAGTTCTTCCAGTCTTCCCTCCTTCCCTTGTCCTTGTACAATAAGGCCACCAGCCTGAGATCCTGCTCTCCAACACACTCACTGCTCTGAAGGACATAGTCACAGAGAGCAACCATCTCACTCAACACTCTGGGGACATTTACCATCTTCTTCCAGAAATCCCATGGCAGTCCATCCTCTCCTGGTGCCATCCCAAGTTTAGTTGTCACCAGGACACTTTGGATCTCCTCTCTCTGCACCAGTAAGATCAAGTCACCCAGTCCAGCTACTTGCAGAGGCCTCCACTCTTCCAGTGTGTCCACAATCTCTGCTTCATCAACACCCCCTTCTCTCTCACTCCACAAGCCCTGCCATCTCTCCTTCAACTCCCCTAAGATTTGTTGCATGCCATGTAACATGTCCCTGTCAGCATCTAGGACCCCATCCCACCAATGTCGCACTCTTCTAGCTTTGAGAAGTCTTGATAAGTCACTCACCCTCCTCAAGCCCCTGCCATCGTAGCCTTGCAGCCATGCCCCACATATGAGTCTCCTCCTCTTCCCACAACACCTGCTGTAGTTCCACTATCTCCAATTTCGCCCTCTTGATCCTCTAATCCTCCACCCCAACAACAGTGAGCAAATCTGCCCAATCCATTTGTAGTCTCCTCAACCTGCTGGAAGCACACCTCATGCACCTCCTCCTCTGCCTCCTGACCTCTCTACCAGCCCCTCCCCAATAAACTCTTGCAGCCTCTTTCAATTTCATCCAGTGGACAGCCACTGGCAAACCCTTGTGCCTCCAATTAAAAACCTTTGCCTGAATGTCCTCCACCCACAATTCCCACAACCCCTTCTCAGCCAGCAGGGAGGAGTTAAGGCACCAATGTCTGGGTCCATCTCCACTCCCCCGAAACTGCCCCTGCCCCAACAGTCCCCAGTGATCAGACCATAGGCACCACTCCACTTCCAATGCCCTCCAAATATCTGAACCCCAACACTCCACTGTCAGAATCCAGTCAATCCTTATGTCCAAGCCATTCACCCAATGTGTGTAGACCCTGGCATCACCCCACCTAGTTCTGCCCATATCCTCCAAGGAGCTCAACATCTCCACCTCCTCCCATGCATCCAAACCTCCACTTCTACCCCCAGTATACCTCCCTCCATCAGTTCTGTCCAGATGCTGATCCTGAACCATATTAAAGTCTCCACTGAGCATATCGACCCCTTCCTCCAAGAGAATACCCCCCTCCAGCAGCCCTCTAATCCATGCAGTCCTCTCACCCCTATCTGCAGGGCAGTAGCAAGAGCCCACCTTCACCGATTCCCACCCTGGCCGATGCCAATCTCCCCAGACCAAGCAATCATCCCAGCTCCTGATTCCCCCCAAGATACCTCTACCCTTCCTCACCAAAATCACTACCTTTCCAAACCAAGTAGCAGCCCCACCCCATTCCCTAGTCCATTCTACCCAATCATCCTCATCTACACATCGAACATCCTGTAGTAAAAAGAGATCCACCTCCAATCTCTTGAGCCAAGTAAAAATGTTCTTATGCCGCCCTGAGCCCCTTAACCCATTCACATTCAATGAGAAAACGTTGGTTGTACTGTTCATAGGGAATAATGATATATCATGGTCCCACCCTCTACAAGTCCACATTCCGCTCCTCCTGAACCATGTCCAAGTCATGTTCAGTAGCCAGTTCTCTCTCCCCTGCTTTCTGTGCTGTCAATGCACCCAGAAGTTCTACCATTGCCCCATCCTCATGCTCCTCAAACTCCTCATGATACTCCAGACAGGCCTCCTGCCAGAGCTGCAAACCATGATGCTCTGCCCAGCAGTAGGCTGCCCGCTCACTAGCAACCACCCCCAGCTCTGCCTTCCTCACCTCATCCACCTCGTACCCCTCCTCCTCTAGAGAAATACCCAGAATCTCCACCTTCAGCACCTCTACCATTCCATCACCATGCAAAATCCGTGTCCAATGCTCCTCAGGCATTGCCTGCAGGTCCACTTCTCCCAAAGCATCTACTGCGAGATTATCCATCACCTTATGTATCCACAACAAGTTTCCCACCTCCTTTCCTCCTGGAGTCCCTGGCCGCCCTATATCCAGCATTGTAGTGTCAGCACCTACACTGGCAGCCTCATCCCACTCCTCCTCAGGGATATCCACCAGCTTATCCTCACCAACTGCCACCACCTGACCTCCTTTCCCCACATCAGGGACCCAAAGCGCACCTGCTGGGCCCTCTGCATCCGTGTATCCTCCATCATCCCTCTTCTCCCAACTGGGTCCCTCCTGATAAGTGGGGGGGGGGGTGGCATCTAACTCTGGCTCCCACACTTCGAAGGTACCATCAGCAAATGGGTTCTTGTCCATCATCCCCCCAGTCCCTGCCTCCTTCGCCTCTACCTCCTCTCCTCCTTTACCAGCCCAGATACTGGTCTTTGCACCTCTAGACTCCTCAGCTCCAACCGACATTTTCTTTACCCCTCCTGTCATACTCGCCAACAGCTCCCTCTGCCTCTTGCATCCCTGGGCCCGCTCCCACTGCTTCTTATCCATCTGGATATGCTTCCCGCCCACAATCTCCAGATATGTCAACTCCTCATACCATTTCCAGGCCTTCGCCCTCCTCTCCACAGCACTACTCAACTCCTCCAGCACCTCTAACAAGTCCTCCTCCTCCTTCTCACTCCCTTTCACCCTCAACATCTTGCAGACAACAGCCCCCCACATCAGCACTGAGGGTCAGTCACTTGCCTTCCCTGTGGCCTCCTTTCCTGCCAGCCAAATCCTTACATCAACGTTGCCCATCCTGATCGTAGTCCCCTCTCACACCTGAAAGCCAATGTCCACCACATTGCCATACTCAATCATCACCTCCTCCACCCTCTTCCTGGTCTCCTCCTTAGTCACCGTGGGCACCCCCTTCACCAGAAGCTGCACCACTCTGGGGTCCCACCACAAGCACTACACCATGGAGACCACCACCTCCCCAACCACAACTCCAGTCTTCAGTGCCTCATCCAGTGGACCGATCTCCTCAAAGCCCACCTCGATCCCCTCCAGACCCTTCAAGAACTTCACCAAAGCCGCCCCAGCCACCTGCTTCGAAACAAGCCTCAAAACCATTCTCACCGTCACCGCCAAGCCCCAGAAGCACAAGGTCACTGCAAACTCTGAGATCAACTTCTTGAGTAACAGGGTCACTGCCAGCCCCATCACACCATCTGTCAGGTCCCCCTTCCGCATCGGGCACCCCTGCCCCCCATGGCCATCAGCTGTCACATCTCTTTTTTTTTCCAGATTCGCCATCATGCCTCCATCAGCAGTCCCGCCACTACCCCCAGCAGTCCCTCCACTTCCCCCACCTCCCACCAGCGAAGGTCCAGCTCCCCCGGCATCCTTAGCCTTCTGCTTCCCCTTCCCTCCAGCCTGATCTCTGCAGGCTCCCATCGGCCAACCCCCAGTCCTCAGCCTGTCTTTTTTT
>RBNI01006403.1:0-11370 GCA_003990745.1 Jimgerdemannia flammicorona | reverse complement strand
ATGTAAGAGAGAGCTGAACATGGGTTGGACGTGGCGTGATCAGCATTTTGTCGGTGGGCAGAGAGATTGGCAGAGATCGGGCGTATGGCGGTAATCTGGTCAAAGTCGCGGTCGGTGTTTGGTGACACCATGTGCCATTGGATCTGGCAACGGGATCATCATTTTTTAACACCTACCATCCAACCTACCCCTATGAACTCCGCAGCCAGAATCGCCGGCCTCATTATCGACACCACTGGTCTGATCGATCACGTCGGCTACGAAATCATTCAGCACGCTATCGAGGAGTTCTCGGGTGTGCCCTTCTCTCTTTTTCCTTTTCGGTAACGACGTAACTGCCGATTTTTGACGTTTTCTCAGGATGATTCTAACCGCATTGTTCACTTTATTGGCAACCCTTTCCCACAGTAAATGTGATCATCGCCCTGGGTCACGAACGTCTCTATTCGGACATGGTTCGCATCCTCAAGGACAACCAGACCGTGTCGGTCATTAAGCTTGCAAAGTCGGGTGGGGTAAGGCTACTCTTGTGGTGTTTGTGAAGGTGTGTGTGTATGGGAGGACGTCTAGGATAGCGTCTCATGCATTTATTATGGTTGCGGTGTCCGTTAGGTCGTGGAGCGCGACGCATCGTTTCGGAGGCAGACACAGATGCACAAAATACAGGAGTACTTTTATGGGACTCCCAAGTGCGACCTGCTACCGTACAGCACATTCATCAATTTCAACGATGTATCCATTTTCCGGGTCGGAGAAGGTGATGAGACACAATCCTTTTATTGTTAACACTTTTGTGTCATCACATCGTGACATGGTTAACCTGATGGCACGTTCTCCCAACAACAGGCTCCCTCGCCCCCAGCTCGGCCCTCCCGCTGGGCATGGACCGTGCCGTGAGCGAAACGCAGTTGTGCAAGGTGGACGCCGGCGACATTCTGCTGAATTCGGTGCTGGCTGTGTCCAATGCCGAGAGCGCCGAGGATGAAAACGGGTTGATAGAGGCAAACCTCGCCGGATTTATTTACGTGTGCGTGTTATTCCCGTCGTAATGCGTATCATTTTTTAGGGAGTTATTTTTGGGAGGGGAGGCTTTCTGTCGTTCTTTTATCGGATTGACGGGGGTTCAGCCGAGAGGTTGTGTGCGAGCGGGCGGAGACCTTGGGTGATGACAAACGATTTGCCACAGCGCAGGTACTGACTAGTGACGTGGTTTTGTTTGTCTCCCTTTCTCTCTGGCGCGATGGGGGTTTTTAGATCCGCGGTAGACGAGGAAAAACGCAAGATGAGCGTACTGTCGCCGTCGCCCGGGCGGTTACCCAAGCGGAATCTTCTGCTGGGATCGTTCAAATGGATGGAGGGTTAATGGATGTGTGTAGTTTTCGGTTTAGATATGGATTGTGAATTTCCCGGGCATCGGGAATAGGCGTATGGAAATGAAAATGTTTAATAAACGTGTTTACAGTGAGTTTGCCAGTCCAATAAGACATTTGATCTTCATCTGTATTGATCACAGCATCTGCATTTGCCACCATACTGTGAACTGTTTCTAATAAGCTTTTTTGAAGATTCTGATAATTATAAAAATTATACAGATGGTATTAATATTACTGACTAGTATTAAAGGTATGTGTCCATTATTATAATTTTTAAGTATTACAATAGATAATATCATAATGAATGGATATATATTTCTAGTTTTTTTTTTTTTTTTTGAAAAAATATATTATAAGCCTGCATTTCGTTACAGTCTAAAGGTTAACTTATCATAGGTCCATAAAAATAGTCACATTTTTAGTGAAAATTTCTTATGACAAAGAACATCCATCTCTACCACACCAACTCTCCACCCGCCCACATGGTCATCTCAACCACACAGGAAAAGAGCGACGATTTTGTGGTTCTATATGCGTCGCAGACTGGGAACGCGGAATGGATCGCTAAGAATATCTTGCAGGAGGCGAAGGAGAGGGGGCACAACGGCGAGGTGTACGTCTTGAACGACTTCGAGAAGGTATGTGGTGTATAAGAGAGGGTTAATTTGCGATCGATCTCGGGGTCGCGTCGTGTGTCTCGTCTTTGATGCGTTCTTGTTCAATCCCGAGACCCTACCGCTCGGACACCATCCTCATTACGCCAGCCCTCTCCACAGGTCTCCCTCCCGGATCTGCGTACGATTATCTTCGTGACCTCAAACACGGGCGATGGCGACCCACCGGACAACTCATCCAAGTTCTGGAAACACCTGCGCCGCAACAAGCAGAAGGACTTGTTCGCCCGTGCTCGATTTACTATTCTTGGTCTCGGCGATACTAATTACTCTAATTTCAATAATACCGCAAAGAAACTCGAGCGCAAGGTCAAGGAGCTTGGTGGGACGGTATTTTATGAGAAGGGGCTTGCGGATGATGCTCAGGGGTGAGTAATGGGATGTAGAAAAGAGAGGAGGAGAGAGTGGAAGGTGGGATGAGTAGTTGGACTCGAGGGTATTGAGATAAAAATATCACAGAAAACGAAGGGCGCTCGAGTGCGTTGCTAATCCAAAATCATGATCTCACCAACCCTACCCCTCCAGCCTCGAAGCCGTCGTCGATCCCTGGATTTCCAATCTCTGGCCCAAACTCGCCGATGTCTGCGTCCAGCACACCAAACCCCCTACCACCGCCGAACCAACCGTCACCCTCGTCGCCGACCAGCTCAAATCGTTATCTGTTGCTGCAAAACCCGATCCGGACCTCCCGGAGGCCCTCGCAAAGTACCTCGACCTCCCAAACTTTCTTGTCGACCACCGCTCTGACACAGAGAAGGCAGCCGCCCTCGCTGCTACCACCCCGCGCGCCGCTAAACATAAACAGCCCGTAGAATCCGCACCCGTAGATCGGTATTCGCGAAAGAGCCGGCGGAACGAGATCCCACCTGAAGTCGAGAAGTACCTAGATCTCCCTAACTCGCTCGTTACGCGGAACAAGGATGCAGCCTCCGCCGCAGCCCTCCCAACTGGCCACCGCATCCACGTCGACACCACCGCCCTCCACGCCGCCAAGGAACTCACGGCTCTCCCCCGCGTTCCGGGCGTCGTGTGTAGGCTCGTCCATGTGTCCAACGCGCCCGCTCCTGCACCGTCCACATCCGTCCCCTCATTTGTGCAGGCACCATCGCCAATCGTGTATACCACCATACGTAAGGCGAGGTGTCTTACTACCCCGGACGCTGTGAAGCGCACGCTGCTTATTGAGCTAGAGGTGCCGAGGGGAGAGGAGGTGTTGTTTGAACCGGGAGACGCATTTGGAGTATTAGCACCGAATGAAGAGGGTATTGTTAGAGCGGTGGTAAGGAGGCTGGGGATGAGCGAGAAGGAGGCCGGGGAGTTCGTGTATAGGGTTGAGGCTGAGATGGAGGGAGTTGGTGAGTTTTTTTTTTTTTTTTTTTTTTTTTTTTTTTTTTTTTTTTTTTTTTGGCGTAATCGACTGGCTGGGTTTCCTCTCTCAGGGGCGAATACCATTCCTAACAAACACTTCCAATCGTTCCCAAGAACTCCCGTCACACCTGCAGAGAGCCAAGGCCGTGACCGTGCTTGATCTGCTACGGTACGGCGTCGACCTAACCACGCCGCCGCGCAAGGCCATGCTACGTATATTGGCTGAGTATACCAGCGACGCAGAGGAGAAAAAGTTGCTGCTGTTCTTGTGTAGCAAGCAAGGTGCGTTCGGATCTTGTCTTTGAGGGGGTTTGTTTTTTGGGAGTGGAATCTGGCGTTGAAATGAATTCATTACTCATCCCCTCTCACCCCCCCAACATACACACACAGGCACCGCCCAATTTATCTTCCTCCGCGACCAATCCCCGACCCTCCTTGACATCCTCACTACCTTCCCAACTTGCCACCCGCCCTTCCAACGCCTTCTCGACACCCTTCCGGCACACCAGCCGCGATCCTACTCAGTTGCCAACTCCCCACTCGCACACCCGAACTCACTCCATTTCGCGTTCAACGTCCTTCGGTACACTACCGCCGCGCCCTTTAACGTCCAACGACAGGGTGTTGCGACCCCGTGGCTTGATCGCGTCGCCGGGTTCCCATCCGCTCGCGGCATAACCCAGACAAGAGCGAAGGAGGTCGAGCTGGGGGCAAAGGTCAAGGTGCCAATCACGATTAGACATAACGCACATGCTTTCGTCCTCCCGCTCGATACGACCAAACCCTTGATTCTTATCGGCCCCGGGACAGGCGTGGCGCCCTTCATCGGGTTTCTGCAGCATCGCGAGCATCAACGTAGGATTCGCATGTCCCTTGGTGGGGTTACCGCGTTCCCGGACAGAGACGCACGAGACGGGTTCGGAGACGTTTATTTGTTTTATGGGTGCAGGGAGAGAAACAAGGACTGGCTGTTTAGGGAGGAGATGGAGGCATTTGTGGAGAGCGGCGTGGTGAAGGTGTTAGAAGTTGTTGCGAGTAGGGAGGTGGCGATGGGCGAGGAGGTGGAGGGCAGGAAAAAGGAGAAGTATGTCCAGGATGCGATTAGGAGGAGAGGAGCGGAAGTGTGGGGGTTGGTCCAGGGGAAGGGGGGGTATATTTATGTTTGTGGGTGAGTTCTATTTTTATTTTTATTATGTGTGGTTCTAGTTGTGGTTGATTTTCTGGTGACAGGTATCTCATGCAAAGCTCCATTCGCCCCTAATAGCGACACCAAGGGCATGGCCCGCGACGTACATGACGCCTTAACAGACATTGTGTGCGAGCACGGCGGTCAGACTAGGGAGGAGGCCACCAAGATGCTGACGGGCTGGATGGAGAGGAGGAGGTATCTTAGGGATTTGGTAAGTGCGTGGGATGGTGGGTGCGACGGTCGTTGTTGGGTTTGCGAAATAGAATGGTGCCATTGTGCTGATCAAGTGTATTCTTATTCTTGCTCTTTCAGTGGTCATAAGAGGACGCGGGCCGCGGGCCCCCAGCGGTGCGGTGTGCATGATCGCGAAATCGAGTGGACTTTCGCAGACATTCTTTTTCTGTGGGTTCCTAAATATATATGTTTCCCCTCTTGTAACGTACAGAACAGCGAACCAGAAGACAAAAAAATGTAGATCTATCTAAATATATAGACGGCCCAAGCATGACAAACTCCGGTTTCCGCGCGGGTATGGAGGCGGGAGGTGGAAGCGTGGCTATAAGCTGTTTTCTATGTTATGTGTTATACGCACACTTTCGCGAAGGAAATGCTGCTACTGGCCTCCTATCGCGGACTGGCGCGACGTGCTCTACGTTATTCCAACAACGTTCATGTGCACGACGGCAGTTAAAATGACAAAAAAACATCTAAAACTACATTGCATGCCGCGGATATACTCGGAACAGAAAATGACAACCATCCTCGAACCCCAAGATAATCCATTCACTCCCTCGCGAGCCCCATGCACCTTCACTTCCGTTTCTTTCTCTCGTTCTTCTTGGCACGGCCATTGTACGCCCCGCCGTTCGCTTTCGCGCTGCCGCCGTTCGCCTTCGCGCCGCCGCCGTTCACCTTCGCGCTGTCGCCGTTCACCTTCGCGCCGTCGCCGTTCGCCTTCACATCGCCGCCATTTGTAGAGGGCTTGTTCGAGCGCGCAGATTCTTCCGCCTTACCGAGCTTCTCGCTACGTTTAACGTAGGCTTCGAGGCCAATACCTGTGGAAGGGAGGAGGGGAGGGGAGAGAAGAAAAGGAGAGGAATGTAGTTAGATGGGTGCTTTATGCTTCCGTGCTTCACAGCACGGTGGTGTAGTTAAAACCTTAACCTCACCCAAAAAACACCTACCCGAAAACACGAGCGCGACGCCTCCCCACTGCCCGACAGTCAGCGCGTGATTGAACCAAAACACGCTCAGCAGCATAGTGAACAGCTTCCTGGTCACCGTCACCGTTACCAGCACCAGACTCCCATAGTGCTCGAGTGTGTAAAAGATGAACACCTGTCCCAGCGCCCCGCACAGCCCGAACAACACAAGGTCCTTCCACACCGCCGGGTACGCCGCGCAGAATTCTAGCGCCCGCGTCAGCTCGCCTGTCCATGGCTCCACGAAAAGATACACCGTCATTAGGATCGAGCCAAGTAAGTTCATCCAGAACATCATGTGTTGCCCCGTCACAGTGGGAGTGGTAGTGGAAGTGGAACGGTAAGAGTGGAAAAGGTGATCCTGCGTCGCGTTGGTAACGCCGTCGATGGCCAGGTTCATAACCAACAGGAAGAGTCCCCAGAGCGACGATGCGGCAGCCCCCTTCTTCTTGTCCGTCGGCTGCCAGAGCATGAAGAGCGACACGCCGAGCGTGATGAGCCCGACGCACACGTACTTGTACAGCGGGAACCGACGGCGGTACAACACAACATTCATCAGCATCACGGGCACAAGCTTGCACGACTTGCCGAGGATCATCGTTGGGTAATCGATGTGTCGCAGCGAAGCGTAGCCGAAGGGGGAGCCCACGCAGTTGAGGAAGGCTACCTGCGCGTATTGCAGGAGAAGTTTTGGGGACGTCGAGAAGAGCCCGACCCGACGGCCTGAGAATTTCAGGTAGGCGAAAGCGACAAGCGAGGCGATGAAGGATTGGATTACGTTCAGGAAAATGAAGGACTTGAAGCGGGAAGGGTTGCTTGGGGGGCCATAGGGAGTTGTGCTAACGCGCTCTTGGACGAGGCCCCAGGTCAGGAAGCAGGCGTAGATGCCGACAATGCAGAAGACAAGTCGGAGCATGGTGGGCAGGGGGTGTGGTCGTTGTTTTAGTCGCAATGGAGGGGAGGGGGGTGGAGGGTGGGGATGGAGGATGGGGATGGAGGAGATGGAGCGAGAGGAGAATGAGAATGGAAGTAATGAAGTAGGGCTCAGCAAATTAATTTTGAGACGGTTTATTCTCGGCAATGTGGTTGGTTTCCATTGGCCCCACACAAACTATTGATAAGAACCACGTTGCAAACCCTGACGGGACCAAGTTTATTTCAGCAGGTTATCATCCTGGCCAAGCAGATCGTGGCACAGCCGGTCGGATGGAGACGATTGGAGACGATTGGAGACGATTGAACTCGGACGGGGAGGATTGAGCGGTAGAGGGGGCGGTGGTTTAATACAATAAGTTCGTTTGGTAGAAACATCAACCATATATGGCCACAGGCAATTTATTGTCTGTGACGTCACACCCAAGCCACCAGACAGCACCTCACTTCGCAGCCGCTTGCCACGTCTCGCCACTCCTCTCCCCGTCTCTCCCGTCACCGAAAGCAATGCCAATTCCCATTGAAACATGGTACTACGAGGTGCCCACCGTCACCCGTACCTATCTCACCGCTGCCGTTTTGACCAGTTTGGGCGTGGTAAGTCTCCTCGCCACTTAATCCCAACCTCGTTTCGACCGAGACCTGGCCTACTCACCCCCACTGCTCATACCTCAGCAAATAGGCTTTGTACACCCTCTCCAAATGTATTTCAACTATGACCTTATTGTGCACGGTCGCCAGGTGGGTGCATATCCCAACCGGGTTCTGTTGTCGCTGGTGAAATGAGCTCCAAAGAATTCCTATCCTCACATTTCCCTATTCCTTCCCTCATTCTCCTTCGTGGATTCGTGGTTCTAGTACTGGCGGCTAGTGACAAATTTTTTGTACTTTGGGCCTCTCTCCCTCGATTTCCTATTCCACATGTCCATTTTGTAAGTACCTTGTAGCAACACCTGCCTGCTGATGTTACGGAACTGTTCGAATGCTCATCCCCCTCCACTGTCGCAGGGCACGATATAGCCGCATGCTAGAGGAGGGCTTCTTCCGCGACCGAACGGCCGATTACTTTTGGCTCCTATTTTTGGCCTCCATCCAGCTCCTGGTAAGCCATCCTCTCTTTCATCGTTAACCCTACAGTGTTCCTGTTTGGTTCATATTATAAATAAGTCAGATGTGTCAGTAGCGTGTAGGGATGATGGAGGAGGTTCCAGCTAGTTTTACACGTGTGCTATGCTTGGTTCAAGGGAATTATTGGCCTATCGGCCAGAGCGCCAGTGGTTTCTGATCCGTAGGTGACCTTACCCATAACTCACTCTCCCGGTATTTCTAACATCTCCCACTTTACACTTCCATTGCCCCTTCACAGTGCCTAACTCCCTTCGTCAGCATGCCTTTCCTGGGCGCCCCCCTGACCTTCACGCTCGTCTATGTTTGGTCCCGCCGCAATCCCTACATCCGTCTCAACATGCTCGGCCTCTTCGTTTTCTCTGCACCTTTCCTGCCCTGGGTCATGTTAGTGTTTTCGTTCCTGCTCAACAATTCCGTGCCCACAGGAGACCTCATGGGCATTGCGGTCGGACACGTGTATTACTTCTTTGAAGACGTGTGGCCTCAGGAGAGACAGAGTGGTGGGAGGAGGTGGTTGAAGACGCCGGGGATTATGTGAGTTGAACAAATGGGGGCTTTTGACTATTTTCTGGGTAAAATAAAAGGAGAGGTTTTCAACAAGAGCTTACCGTTAGATTTTCACGTTTCCTTCGCTTTCTCACCTCCCCTTTTTTGCTTCTCACCAGCGTCCGCCTTTTTGAGGGTCCGGTCGCCATGGCCGCCATCGACCCGCATCCGCCTTCAAATGAGGATGGGTACGGCTGGGCCCCTGTGGATGGGGCAGTAGAGGGAGCGCTGGCGGGAGTGGGTGCAGTGGACGGGGAAGCGGCGACTGACAATGGCGGACCGAGGGTAGGAGAGGAAGAGGGGGCGGTGGTGGGAGGCGTGGGGCCGGCGTGATTTTGGGGTATCTCTATGAAGGAAGTGAGTGCCGGTTTCTTATGGTTAATGGGTGAGGGTGATGTATGGTGTTGTTTGTAGATAGTGGGATTCGAATAATTGAACCCATGTCTTGTAAAATAAAGTCTTTTAGTTGCAGTAAAAAAGAAAAAAAATTGATCCTCGAGATGGTGGAGGCGACGGCCTTTTTTTTTCGACTTGCGGATGTTGAAGATGGACGTGTTGTGAGTTTGATTGGGAGGGGGGGGGGGTGGTTTCTTGATTTCTTTTGGGCCGTTGTCATTTTTACCTTTTGCGCAAGTTTTAGCAGTTCCAAGCGGTATCGTGCCTTAGGCGAATAAGTGGAAGCAGGTGTGGTTTTGTTGGCTTGGTTACCTACGAAACATAGGTAAGGGCGAATGGCGTGTGTCGATGGTGTCTGGGAGGTGATGTGATACGCGAAAAGAAGGGTTTGCAGATGGGCATGCATTCCAGTCGCAACTGCGACAGAGAGCGACGTCATTAATCTGGGGAGCGGAAATTTTAAACGACCTACCTAATAGATAGGACCATCGGGATACGCAAAAATTTCTTTATTCATGCAATATACATTGTATTGTACGGTATGCTGTGTTGTAAATGCCAGTTCGGTGTTCTTTGGTAACCCGTAGTAGGTTTCTTTGAATAAACTTTTTATTATACAAAATTATTGCAATGACAAATCCACCAATCATCCAGCAGAACGGCATACATAAATATAGCACGATTTCCCCACTCACTCCACTTGATAGACCTGCGCGAAACTCAAACCAGATGCCCAGCATCTCTGGCCACCACACTCCCTGGACTGGACGAACGTGGACTAGACGTGCGTGAACTGAACGAGTGGACTGGATATGTGAATGTGGACTGGACGAGCGAACGTGGACCATATGAGAAAACGAGTGAATGACGTAGACTGGACGAGCAAACGTGAACTGGATGTAGACTGGACGAGCAAACGTGAACTGGATGTAGGTTGGACGGGCAAACGTGAACTGAATATGGACTGGACGAGCGAACGCGGACTGGATGAAGTAACATGGACTGAACCAGCGAATGTGGACTACGTAGACTGGCTGAGCGAACGTGGACTGGACGCAGTCCACGCAGTCCACATTCGCTGGTCTAGCTCGTCCAGTTTATGTTCGCTGTCCAGCCTAGTTGGAGACCTTATGGGCATTGCGGTCAGACTGTGTATTACTTCTTTGAAGATGTGTAGCCTCAGGAGAGACAGAGTGGCGGGAGGAGGTGGTTGAAGACGCCGAAAATATGTGAGTTAAACAAATGGGGGCTTTTGACCATTTTATAGATGAAGTAAAGAAAAGGAGAGGTTTTTAACAAGGGGTCACTGGGCTTACCGTTGGATTATTACGTTTCCTTCGCTCTCTTGTTCACCTCCCTCCCTTTTTCTTTCCACCAGCATCCGCCTTTTTGAGGGTCCGGCTGCCATCGACCCTCAGTCAATGAGCCCTGTGGATGGGGCAGTAGAGTGGGCGCTGGCGGGAGTGGGTACAGGGGATGGAGAGGCAGCGACTGACAATGGCAGACCGAGGGTAGGAGAGGAAGAGGGGACGGCGGTGGGAGGCGTAGGGCCGGCATGATTTCGGAGTACCTCTGTGAAGGGAGTGAGTGCCAGTTTCTTATGTTTCATTTGTGCGAGTGATGGCCTTTTTTTTCGACTTGGAGACGTCAAAGATGGACATATTGCGAGTTTGATGCGGGGAGGGGATTGGTTGCCTTGGTTGTGTGGATGATGGGGGTTGTGTGGTTGTGGGGAATATAGATTTTTCTCCGCGTCACAAGGAGTCGTGGCTTAGGCGAATAAGTAGGTTGCCTTAGGAATGGCGTATGTTGCAAATGAGCATCTGACGAGAGAGCGACGAGAGACGTGTTCTTTTGTAACCATAGTAATAATAATAAAATTTTTATTATATATCATATCTTTGTATCTCATGAGTAAATATTTTCTTGACTTTTTTTTTTCTATTTTTATATTAAGTGTTGATCTTTTTTTATCTGAAGATTATTATGACAATGACAAATCTATGTCGACCCATGAAATTTCTGAAATGCTTATCATTCTTAAGTTTTCAATTATCCAGATATATATGAGTATAGCACAATTTCACCACTCACTCGACAGATCTGCGTGGGACCCAAACTAGATGATAAATGTGGAGAGCAAATGGAGACAGCGAATATGTTTGTCTACTTATACAACCATGGTCGTTGATGACATTATAGTCTCACCAGGATGAGACAGTTTGATCGATTGCAGAATTTGCTTTATCTTTCAAATCATGCAATACATGTGTGAACAATTTTGTCCTCTGGACGAAAAGATTGAAATCAACCCCAGTTACACCTCATTCTTCTTTTGAAGACTGTACGGGTTGAGGATCGAGGATGGGACGCCGATGTATTTCATTTCGAAGACGGTTTGGCAATAATGTAAACACTAAATGGGTCGTTTTCAACACCCGTCTACGGGCACTATTTTCTGCGCGGTTGTCGTCTCTTTATAAAAAAACAATATTGGGAAGTGTTTGGGGAATAGCCCAAGGAAAGTACAAAGCTACGAGTATATATTCTATATTTCCCCC
>RBNI01006402.1:0-11372 GCA_003990745.1 Jimgerdemannia flammicorona | reverse complement strand
AAAAAAAGAGGAGTTTGAGGAGAAGGTGGATGGGGAGATGAATGAGCTGTTGGCTAGATTGGAGGCTCAGAGGGCTGAAGAGGAGGAGGTGATAGCAGAACATAATCTGGATATAGCACAGGAGGAGATGAGCATGGAGCAGTAGAGATCGACTGATAACAAATTGTATTTCATTATGAACAGTACAACCAATATTTTTTCTATGAATGTGAATAGGCTATGGAGTGCTGTTAGACGTAGGAACATTTTTATTTGGCTGAAGGGATTGGAGGCTGATCTCTTCCTCTTGCAGAATGTCAGGTGTGAGGATGACTCTGATAGGATAGAATGGACAAAGGAATGGGGTGGCATGGCAATTTGGAATGGCAAGGTTGGGATTCTGATTCAGAAAGGCAGAGGGGAGATAAGAGATGTGAGGAGCTGGGGGGAGAGGCTGGTCTGGGGTGAATGGATTTGTGCAGGCTGGGAGCCAGTTATAGTTGGCTCCTGTTACTACCCTGCCATAAGGGGGAAGCATGTAGATTAGATGAAGGGTCTCTAGGAGAGTGGGATCCTAGCAGAGGCTGGAGTGGATATGCTTGGGGGAGATTTCAATATGGTTCAGGATGTACAGATGGATAGAACTGATGGAGGATGGGGTGCTGAGAGCAGGAGTAGGAGGCTGGTGATGTGGGAGGAAGTCGAAAGACTAGGAGCACTGGTAGATGCTGGTAGGGAGTTAGGAGGATATATATGCATTGGGCTGGAGGCCTGGGGACAAGGATCGACTGGGTTCTGATAGCCAACTATTGGGGCCAAGATGTTTGGAAGTCACTGGAGATAGAATGGTGTCCATGGTCAGATCACTGGGGCCTTTTGGGATGGGGGTACTTTGGGGGAAGTGGGGATGGGCCTGGACATTGGCACCTAAATTCCTCCTTGTTAGATGATGAGTCCCGGTGGGAGGAGTGGGCTAAAGACATTCAGCTGAGGGTGGAGAACTGGTGGCAGGAAGGTGCCTCAATTGGGGTTTGGTGGATGAGGATGAAAGAGATGGTCAGGATATACTGGAGCAAGGCTGGCAAGGTGGTAGGGAAGCAGCAATAGCAGAGAGTGTACTGGGCTTCTACTAGATTGGCTAGGCTTCTGGAGGAGTGGGCAGACTGGTGATGGTGGAAGGAGAAGAAGATTAGAGAGTAATGAGAGTGAAGATGGAAGTTGGGGAACTACAACAGGTGCTGTGGGAAGAGGAAGAGACAAGAGTACAGAGCTTGGTGGTACAGCTTCATTGGCAGGAGCTGAAGGAAGGAGAGAGACCTTCCAAGTTTCTCATGAGGACTCTTAGAGTGAGAAGAGTACAGCAATGGTAGAAGAGGGTACTTGATTCAGATGATGTACTAGTGCATGGTGTACAGGATATTCTTGGATCACTGAAGGAGTGATGGAGTGGATTGTGGAGTGAGGAGGAGGGTGGGGTGGATGCTACTGCTATTGACTGAATATTGGAGGATTGGCACCCACTACAAGTTGCAGGACTAGGTGATCTGGTGATGCCTGTAAAGGAGGATGAGATCTTGCCATGACAGCCTTGGGTACAGCATCTGGGGAGGATGGCCTACCTTGGGACTTCTGGAAGTAAATGGTTGGAGTCCCAGGTATGATGGGAGAGGTGACAGCATTGTGTGACTCTATATTGCAGATAGAGAGATGGGTGGGGGAGCAGGATCTTGGGCTGGTGATGCTGCTTTATAAGAACAAAGGAAGGCAAGAGGATTGGAAGAACTGGCAGCCGATAATGTTACTAGATATGGACAGAAAGTTGGTGACTAAGGTGGTGGTCATAAGACTACAGAAGGTAGCCCAGCAAGTTGTAGGGGTTGAGCAGAGGGGATTTGTGGGTGGTCAGCTCATTAGAGATGACACAGCCTGGGTATATGGAGTTATTGAAGGGGCTAGAGTCTGTGGACTGGATGGGTGACTAGTCTTCTTGGACCAGAAGAAGGCTTATGACCAGGTGCGACAAGTCTGGCTGGCGAAAGTATTGGATAGAATGGGGGTTCCGATCCAATTTTGGTCAGCAATGATCAGCCTACTGGAAGGGAGTAGGGCTGCACTCATGTGTAATGAGCATAGAGGGGTAGCATTCTCTCTGGATAGGGGGGTGCCCCAGGGGAACCCACTGTCCCCCATCTTGTATGCTCTTTCCCTAGAACCTCTAATAGACAGAATTAGGCAGAAGATAGTGGGGCTCTCTATCTATGGCATTGGGTGGAAAGTTGGGGCCTTTGCAGATGACATGGTGATTGGTTTGGGATCGATTACTGATATCAAGGAGCTCAAGAAGACAGTGGAGTAGTATGAGGAGAACTCTGGGGTGAAGCTAAACTGGTACAAGTGTGAAACAATAGTGCTAGGCAACAGTCTGGTGGGAGGAGAAGTTATAGGAACAATTGTCCCCACCAGTAAGGCAGTGTAGTACTTGGGCATCTATTTGTTAGTCTATGGGTCAGTTCTGTCCAGGCTTTGGTGGGAGCAGCGAATTGGAATTTGGAAGGAGGACCTGAGGGATTGGAGGGGAAGATACTTTTCTCTGGCAGGATGGGTCTCAATTTTGAATGTATATTGGCTGCCAAAGCTGTGGTATTTGGCTTATCATCTGGACTTCCCAGCCTAGGTGGTGAAGAGATTGGTGAAGATGGCCAAGGGATGGATTTGGGCTGGCAGATGGAGCCAGATTAGTTGGGAGACTTTGTCCCTACCAGTGGCAAGAGGTGGTCTTGAGCTGGTGGACTTTCCCAAATGACTACACTGCTTGAGGGCATAGTGGCTTAAGAGGGCAGTGGAGTTGTGAGGAGGGGGTTGGGTTCCCCTGCTGCAGAAGGTCTGGGAGAGGTGGTCATCACTGAGAGGCTTAACTGGTGATCTTCTCTCATTGGTTAGACTTCAAAACACTGCACAATTGTGATATAGAGGTTTCTGGTGGGGGATAGTGGAGGGGGCACACCACATTGGTATTCGCTGGCAGAGGAATGAGGGGAAGGAGGCTTGGGACCCAGCGATGTGGAGAGGAGATAGCATACTGCTGGGTGGTGTACCTTTACTTGAGTTTGACATTGGTGATGGAATAGAATGCCAGAGGGGACCAGGCCAGGATCTGTAGCCTAGCAGTTGGCAAGGAGTTAGAATTGGAGAAGAGTGGGACTGATATGGTGTTTGGATCTGGAGTGCCACAGTATGAAAATGGATGCCACTGAAGTACTGGATGGTCTGGTGGCATATGCTGAGGAGAAATGTAATGCTCAACTTCTGCTCAGGGCACCTTATCATAGGGGGTTGCTTTGACTGTAAGGAGTGCCACAATGTAGAGCAGGAAGGGGGCTTTGTACAGATACCAGAACATTGGCTAGGAGAGTGTGAGGTGTTGGGAGACTTTTGGTGAGCTATCAGAGACTACTTGGGGGTAAGGCATAGGAGAGATGAAATATGGGAGAGGTGGAAGGACTTGAGGGATTGATTGGTAGGAGGGGTAGGAAAGGAGTAGATTACCTTAGATTGGGCATTGGCTATTTGGGTTGGGCTGGCCAGTCACTGGCTATTTGTTTTTGAGGATAGGAGGCGACAGAGCTTGGGGAGTTAGTTGGCATGGTGGCAGAGTCTTATGGAAGACACCTTGACAGGCTGGTGGCTTGGTTGGGGGTCAGAGGCGCCACTTGGTGGAGATAATCTGTAGACAGAGTGGTGGAAGAGTTGGAGTCGTTGGTGAGAGGGTAATCTTTATTTATGAAGGGGTGGGGAGGGGCTCCCCTATGGGGATCGGATAGTAGGTGGGGATATTGTATACTTATTCATAGACTGGTAATAAAGAGGGAGTCCAAGTAACTATAAAAAAAAAAAAAAAAAAAAAAGGAATTCAAGTAGACTCATACAAAATAAAAGTAATTGAAGAATGGCCCATTTTATTAAACCTTATAGAACTCTGATCCTTCCTTGGTCTAGCTGGCTACTATCACTACTTTGTCAGAAACTTCTCTAGAATTACCAAGCTACTAACTAATCTCATGAAGAAGGCCCCACACTTAGACCACTATGTACTCTATACCTGAGATCTCTTCTGTCAACAAGTTTTTTAAGAACTCAAGAACTGTCTGATCTATGCTCCAGTTCTGCATAATGCAGATTAAGGCCTAAAATTCATAGTTACTATTGATGTGTCAAATTTTGCCATTGGAGCAGTCCTGTTACAAGATGATGGCAAAGGACATCATTCTATTACTTTTGAGTTCTGTAAGTTGGCCTCAGCTAAACAAAAGCTAGTCACACATGAGAAGAAACTACTAGTAATAATATATGTACTAGACCACTGACAATACTATCTAAAAGGTGTTGAGTTTGATGTTATTACTGACTATTAATTTCTCAAATACATCAACATCTAATCTACTCTATTATGTCTATAAGCCAAGTAGAGTCTCAAACTTCAAACCTTCAATCTAATGATTATCTATAAGCCTGGTAAGACACTTGTAGTATCAGATGCCTTATCAAGATGTCCAGACTTTACCACAATCATATAGATCACCTTGGCATCAGAATTTCTAGACCAAATCAGATAAGCTTATAAAGAAGACATAGTTACCACTAGAGTTTTCTCAAATGAGCTCAAGGATATATATACTATTGAGAACAATCTGATCTATCATCAAGACCAAGTCTATCTATCTGAAAACATAAATCTACACTATAAGATTTTGCAAGAACACTATGACTCCCCTCTTACCAGTCATCTGAGAATTAAGAAAACTATTAAGAACACCTAATACTACTATTATTAGCCAAGTATAGTCAAGGAAATCAAGAACTATGTTACCAGTTATGATCTATGCCAGTATAACAAGTCTACCAATTAAGTGCTAGCTGGTTTGCTATAACCACTGCTAATTTCTACTAAGAAATTCGAGCAAGTTACTATGGACTTTGTAACTCAACTACTATGAACTCAATTTAGTACTAATGCTATCATCATATTCATTAATTACCTGATCAAGACTATGGTTACTAAACCAACTACTACTAATGCTACTGCACCTAAGATTACAAGAATCTTCAAGTTCATCTTCTATCACTATGGTCTACTATGAGTAATTGTCAGTGATTATGACCCCAAGTTCACTAGTCACTTTTAGCAAACTCTCTTCAAGACCCTGGAAACCCAACTGGCTATGTCTACCACCTTTCATCTACAAACTGATGGACAAACTGAGTATATAAACAGAACTCTAAAACAAATGCTTAGAAACTATATTTCTTATAAGTAAGATGATTGAGACCACTATCTGACTTATGTAGAGTTTGCATACAATAATGTTATCCAATCATCTACTGGTCTTTCTCCTTTCCAGTTACTCCATGGTCAAGATTTTGAGACCTCTGCAAGTTTATTCTCTTTTAAGAAAAACAGTTAAATACAAGTCCCCACTACCAAGAGCCTTATAGATAAAATGGATGAACTACTCAAAATTGCTACTGTGAATCTTCAGAAAGCTTAACAGCATCAAGCCAAGTATACTGATAAGAAATACTATAATATCACTTACACTATTAGAGATCAAGTCCTACTGTCTATTGAGAATCTCAAGATACAATCTCAAGTCAACTGCCCTTCAAACAAGTTTCAACCTAAGTATATTGGACCTTTTGAGATCACTGAACAAGTCTCTGCATCCTCCTACTGCCTCAAGCTACCTGAAACCATGAGAATATACCCAGTCTTTCATATATCACACCTCAAGACCTGGAACCAGTCACTGCCCTATCTTAGTTAAATTTCTAAGTCATCCACCCCTGTAATTATAAGAGAGTTACTTTTTAGGGTAACCATTACGTAGTTCTGGAAGGGTTTTTTAGAAGTTCTGGATATTCTGGAAGACCATTTTCTTATGGTCAAGATCAATTTCATATGGAGTATGTCCTCTATGCTTATTGATTTCAAGATCAGGTCGATGTCTCAACCAAAGTCCTTTTTCGGACTAGTTCTGGATGTTCAGGATTTTCTGTATTTCAGGAAGTTCAAGAAACTAAGACCAGCTTAGTTGAATTGGCATATCGCTGCAGACAATACCCAATTAGGAAATTTCGTGATGGGGTTAGGAGTAGGACCTAATGGAGAGCGGATTTACTTAAGAGGGGTTTATGAGTTATTAAATAGGTTTATTTACTATTTATGATATTACTATACTAGGAGTGGTTGTATGAAGGGATATTGTGGGAAAGTATTCAGGAATGTTCTTGTGTGTTCAAGTCTGTTCCAGTCTGAGATTCTGAGGTCTGGGGGAGGGGGTATTTATACTAGTGAGGGGCTATCTGGACTATACTAAATGTGGATATAGCACTTAAGTGCCTTGCTGAGTTGGAATGCAGTTACATAGTACAAGAGTGATCTGACATGTCAAGAGATCATCTGACTGCTGAGTCAGTTCACAGTCATGTCGTACAAGACTAATCTAACTATACTATGACTGCTAAGCTATTTATAGATTTAGGTGCTGTCTGGTTAGTCTTTGATGACATCACTATTGATGACATCATCACTGGCAAAGTCTGAGCAGTTTTCTGACTTCTGACATTATCAGTTTCAAGGTGTCATCACTTCTATCTCTTGCAAGATTAAGGCTGTCCTTGGTGGCGGTGGTTGTACAAGGATAACAGGTCTTGGTTCTCTTTTTTTTTGGTCTGCTGGTGCATTTGTGAGGACTGGCCATTCTCATCTAGGGCGAGGGCTCCCAATGTTGTGGCTGGGGGTTCGAACCTCTTGGAAATGATATTTTCTATAATCTGAGGCAATTTCTAGTAGTAATAATATCTGTCACATAGATGGCTTGAGATTGGTTTTGACGATGTCAGCTTTCTTGAGTTCAGATGAAGCATCCGTCACTCTCCAATGGAGGTGATACAGATAGAGCAAACAGAGTTATTCAAATGTATTTTGCTTCTGCTAAGTAATGAGATCTTGTATAGTTGCAGTGTATCTTGGTCTTGAGTTGATAAGTGCAGTTTGTGAACCTTTTGGTAGATGAGATAGGGTTCTTCTTGTCTCAATTTGAGTTTAGTACTTTTAGTTTTCTTTTGTAATAGTATAGTACACCAAACTAGTTATAGTAGTTCAGAGTCAGTCTTATAGTTGTAGTACTTCTTCTAGTATTCTTGTATCTTGGTGGTGGGTTCTCATGCTTGCTGGCATATTTCATGTAACCAGATGATCTCTTGTTTTGTAGTCTCACATGTGGTTTCCAAATTAGTTCTGAGGATGCCATACAATTTTGGTGGCTTGGAGATTGTGTACTTACAGTAATTATTGAAGACCATATTGAGTATAAAGCTGAGAAAATCCTTGACAAATGAATCCACTACTATCATTCTGAATATCTAGTCAAGTAGATAGACTATCCTGAATATGATACTATCTGAGAACCACTGGTCAATCTCAAGAACTCTCAAGATCTAGTCTAAGACTTCAAGAAAAAATACATTGCTCAATTTCTGTAGTAACTTCCTTAGATTGTTGATGATCTATAGTAATGACCAGTGTCTTATGCATCAGAAGTTTACTTTGGGACCTCAGAACTAGCAGAATATTTAATAAATAAAAAGTTTACCAAAATGAAGCTACTAGCTGGGTTTGAACTCCTCTCAGTTGATTAGTCTAGTAATAAGCTCTCTGCTCTATATAAGGATGGTCAATCTCTGCCAATATACCAATATAAGTTTGAGAAATTTTGGTTAAGTATATCTAGTCTTGTGTTATCTAAGAACTTAATAAGGATGTTAGTTCTTAAGGAGAAAGAGATGTAACAATTTCACAGTCATATTTAATCTTAGTATATTTTTGTATCTTTTAGTTAGTCTTTTCTTATCATTTCTTGAATATTCTACTATATTCTACTATCTTCTACTTGCTTAAAAATCATCTCTCAGTACCCAGATACTACTAGAATACTCTTGTCTTTTCTTGATACCAAGTATCTTATCTTAGCTAGTCATAGAACCTTTTGGAACATTGTAGAACCATATTAGTCATCTTTGCTAAGAACCTATTTTTTGGTATTTCTCTTTCTTTCCAAGATCCTTCCAGATCTTTCTTTCATATTCTGTATAAATATTCTTATTCTCTGCCTGAATAAAGCTCAGAATATTTTCTCTCAGAAATCTTTTGAAAATACTTGAACCTTTAAGTATCTCTTCAAGCTACTTTAGGCCAACTAGAACTCCCAGATTTAGTCACTTCCTCTTAAAAAAAACTAGAACCATTATAATACTTGTAAAAAGTGACTTATAGAAAATATAGTCATAATTTAGCCATCTTATAACTAGTAAACTTATATAAATATCCCAGTATCTAGAGTAAATAAACCTCAGATCAAAAGAGTTTGAGCCTCACTCTGATAGTCTGATAAGATTAGACAGATATCACTTGTAACTCTGAGGAGTCAAGAAGAGTTATAGAAATCTGCTATATTTCTCTAGTTATGTACCTACTATATTACAACTTAGTGCCTATTGGCTAGTGATTCAAGATGAATCTCTCACTTTTAAGCTAAATAACAAACAACTACCACTATCTAAACAACTATACAAATTGAAACAAAACATCCAGACAATCCAGGGGAATCTCCTGTCTTCAATTCTGTATACTTTATCCTTGGAGCCATTGATGGATAGGATTTGGTAGAAGATAGTAAGGCTCTCTATTTTTGGCATTGTTTGGAAGGTTGGAGTCTTTGCAGATAATATGGTAATCAGTCTGAGGTTGATTGCTGATGTTGAAGAACTCTGGAAAAAAATAGTAGAGTGGTATGAGACACACTCTGGAGCTAAACTTAACTAATATAAGTATAAAATAATAGTATTAGATAATGGTCTAGTGAGAGGGAATATCATTGGAACAATTGTTCCTACTGAAGAGGCTGTGAGATACTTGGACATCTATCTCTCTATATATGAGTCCATTCTGATATATACTTAATAGAAGTAGTAAGTGACTATCTAGGGGGAGATCCTGAGGGGTTGGGGAGGCTGCCATCTGTCTTTGGCAGGGTATATTGCAATTTTGAATGTTTACTGGTTACTGAAGTTATGATATTTGGCATATTATCTGAACTTTCTAGCCTGAGTAGTAAAGAGACTATTGAAGCTGGTGAAAGATTGGATCTGAGCTGAGTGGAGAAGTCAGATTAGCTGGGAAATTTTGTCATTGCCAGTGACTAGAGGGGGCCTTGGGCTGGTTAACTTCCTGAAAAGACTATATTATCTGTGAGTATGATGGCTGAGGAGAGCAGTGAAACTGAGGGATGGTAGCTGGATTTCCCTAATGATAAAGGTCTGGAAGATATAGTGCTTACCAAGAGGAGGAACTAGAGATTTACTGTTCTTGATCAGGCTTCCTAATAGAGAGAGGATGAGATATAAGGGCTTCTGGTGGGGAGTAGTGGATGGGGCTCACCATATCAGAATTTGCTGGCAGGGGAATGAAGGAGAGGTACCTTAGGACTTGATAATATGGAGATGGGATTGAGTATTACTGGGTAGTACCCCCCTCATAGACTTTGATATTGGTGATAGAGTAGAGTGCTAGAGGGAGATAGGACAGGATGTATGGCCTAACAGCTGGTAGATAGCAGAAATTGGAGAGAATTGAGACTGGAATGGAGTCTGGGCCTAAAGTACAACAGTAAGGCAATAGTTGCTATCCAAGTACTGGGTGGTTTGGTAGTATATGTTGCAGAGAAATATTATGCTCAACTTCCACTCAGGTCACCTTGTGAAGAGAGGGAACTTTGATTGTAAGGAGTACTATGTATGTAGGATAGGAAGAAGAGTTTGTGCAGATGCTGGAATATTGGCTAGGAGAATGCATAGTACTTAGAGACTTCTGGTTAGTAGTTGGGATGGAGAGTGGGGTTGATGGGAGGATCTGAGAGATAGATTGGTGGGGGGGGTGGAGAGGGAGTAGCTGACTTTGAGTTGGACACTAGCAGTATAGGTGGGACTAGCAGATTACTGGCTATTTATATTTGAGGAAGGAAAGCATTTGAGTTTAAAGAAGTGATTAGTGAGATGGGAAGGATTGATGGAGGACATCTTGATGAGCTGGTGATTGAGATGGGGTCTGCAGAGGAGTCAGTAGTGCTATTTGGTGGAAAAAATCTGTAGGTGCCTCTTTCTCCACTACCTTACTAGTCACAATGGTTTGGTAGGCAATCTTCTGAGTCCACTTTCCACAATTATTACCCTCTCTACCTCAGGTTGGTTTGCTGTACCTATTGCAGGGCAGTGGGAGGGAGGCAATAGTGATGAGTTGTCCTTTTATTGGTGTCCAATTAGTGTTTTTTCCACTTTTCCACTTTTTCACAGATTCTGATATCTTTGGCTATATCTGGAGTATATCTGTTTTGGTGTGGCATCTTCTTCCTTTTGCCATTACCAATAAGGTATTGTCTTGGTATGTTATGGGTTATATAGGGAGTTGGCTGACCTTGGGCATCAAGTATTCAGTATAGGTTACCTGCAGATTCTCAGTATTTGTAGTAGGGCTCTCTGGCTTTGGCGAGCTTCTCAGTAAATACAGTTCTGATGTAGGTGACTGTTTTTCAGGTGTTGTCGAGATGGGAGGAGAGATGGTCATCACAGATAGGAGGAAGGGTGATTATGGTGAACCAGTTAGGTGCTAGGCTAGGGGCAGTCATCAGAACTGGAGTGAGTACTACTTTGGTAGGGCCTTTTGATTGGTGTGAAGTAGTTAGGTAGTAGATGTCACTCTCAGCTTCTTTTGGCGATTTAGCAGGTTGGGCCCCAGTCATTGGAGAGAGTCAGAGGACCTGAGGCTACCTATTTCAGGTGTCTTGGCTGTACTTAACTAGAACTAGAAGCTAATATAGCAATGTGATCAAGGCCCACAGGCTTGAGTAATGGGGTTTGGAGATCTCCTCCTGCCCTACATATAAGTCCTTTACTCACCTCAAATGGGAGAACCAGGCCCTACCCACTGTGATGTACTTTGATGAGGGTTTTTCTTTGCCAGTCATTCTCCTTGGGGTGGCAGAAGCTATTTTATTTTGCTTGGGTGTGGCCTTATACATATGTTGGAATCTCAGATATGTGCTTTCAGTCATTGGCATATGGCTGGGTTCTCCCTGATAGTAGGAAGAGCATGGTATATAGAATGAGATGTAGGCCAACATAGGCCCTGCTGCACCTAATATAGTTGAGCTGCTAGATAATAGCTAGTCTAAGTTAATAAGGGGGTAGTACTTGATGGGTGGTGGGGGAGAGTTTTGGTCTATATAGTCTAGGTTCCCTTCCAATAAAAATTTGCAGAACTTTGAGTCTGTTAAAAAAAA
>RBNI01006401.1:0-11372 GCA_003990745.1 Jimgerdemannia flammicorona | reverse complement strand
CCTGAAGGCCCTACAAATGACACCCCATCTCCCTTCACCACTATTCTAACTACCCTCAGTCTCATTGGCCCTCGGGGGCCCACTTCAAAGATGCTCTGCCAGTATTCTGCGAGCCCCACCTATATTGCAATGGCCCAACCAACTGTTAGCCACTCATTCCCCACCCCCTCTGCCAGCCTTGACTGCAGTGCCACCCACCTCCCACCCACCTCAGGGTCAGGCACCGATACTCCCAACCTCTCCCCAACTACCTTCCAAAAGTTCTCCATACTCTCGCACTCTCCTAGCCAATGTTCCAGAGTCTGCACCACCCCTCTCTCCTGCCCTACATTATAGCACTCCTCACAATCAAAGACCCCTCCATCCACCAGATGGCCTGTCCTAAAGTTTAACATCATATTTCAATGCAACAGCCTCCACCATGCTACCCAGAGTTTTGGCAGGAGCTATCTCAACACAACCTTGATCCATGACCAGATGCCTGCTCAGTCCCACCTCTCCCCAATCCCAGCCCCCTGCCAGGTCTCTGGCCAAAGGTCCTGCCCCAGACCTCTAAGGCACTCTATGCCCTTCTCTAAGTGAAAGTCCTCAACCAGATTCCCTCCCAACAAGAGCCTGTCCTATCTCCATATCGCCGAACCCCAGTCCTCATCTCCTTCAGTACCTTGCCAACAGATCTCAATGCGATGGGCCCCATCCACCACTCCCTACCAAAATCCTTTGTATCTCATCCTCTGGCTACCATCCAAGGCCACCAAAGACAGTAGATCACCTGAGTCACCCCTTGGTGACACCCTCACCTCCCACAAATGCTGCATAAGGGGCACCCATTCTCCTCCTCTCAACTCACTGGCCCTCTTCATCCACTATGTCCTCAAGCAGAGTAGCCTCTTGGAAAAGTCTACCAGGCCAAGTCCTCTGCAATCCACAGGAAGTGTTAGTACCTCCCAGCCAATCTGACTCCAGCATCTAGCCCAGAGCCACGAGCAGGCCAACTTGAGAAGCTTTTTAACCACCCACTTAGGGAAGTCCAAATGGTAGCCCAGATACCAAAGCTTTGGCATCCAGTACACATTCAGTACAGTTACCCTTCCCACCAGCGACATCTGTCTACCACCCCAACTTGTCAGTACTTTCCCCCATTCTACCAGCTTGTGCTCCCACTACTCCTTGGGTAGTAAAGAGCCATACACTGAGAAATGGATACCCAAGTACCATACCACTCCTCCAGCTAGGACAATTGTTCCAATGATGTCTCCACCTATGACTCCTTCTCTAAGGACCATTGTCTCACACTTGTGCCAGTTGAGTTTCGCCCCAGAGCACCTCTCATACCACTCAACTGTCTCCTTGAACATAGCCACATCTGCCACCGAGTCCAACCCAATCACCATATCATCTGCAAAGGCCCCCACCTTCCAATTGATGCCCAAGATATCCAGTCCACCAACTCTGTGCTGGATCTGATCCAACAAAGGCTCCAGGGCAAAGGCATAAAGGATAGGTGACAGCGGATCTCTCTGAGGCACTCCCCTCCCCAAGGGGAAAGAAGCCCCCCTGTGGCCATTCACCAAAATCGCAGCCCTACTCCCTTCCAGCAATCCAATGAGTGACTGACAAATACTCACTGGTACCCCAATGCACTCCAGTACCTTCTCTAACCATACTCTCCAGACCCTATCATAGACCTTCTCTTGGTCCAGAAAGACCAATTGGCCATCCACACCTGCAGCCTGAGCACCTTCAATGACACCATGAACCCAAGCCATGCCATCCTGGATCAATCGACCCCCCACAAAGCCTCGCTGCTCCTTTCCTAGCACCTGTTGAGCCATACCCTGCAGTCTCGCCACCAGGATTTTGGTGACCAGCTTGCAGTCCATATTCAGCAGCATAATTGGCCTCCAGTTCTTCTAGTCCTCCTTACGCCCTTTGTCCTTATACAGCAGGGACACCAGCCCCAGCTGCTGCCCTCCAATCCACTCCCCAGTACTGATGACTGCATCACACATCAGCAACATTTCCTCCAGAGCCTCCTCTACTGATGCCATTCATTTCCAAAAGTCCCAAGGCAAACCATCCTCCCTAGGTGCCATTCCCAGAGTTGTTGATGCCAGAACTTGAAGGATCTCCTCTCCCAACACCAGTTGGCCAAGATCCCCCAACCCTGCAGCAGGATTCGGGTGCCACTCTTCCAGATACTGCTCAATATCCTGCGCCACCTCCCCTCTCTCCTCTTCACTCCAGAGGTTACTCCAGTGGTCACTCAGCTGGCCAAGGATCCCCTGCACTCCTAATACCATCTCTCCCTCCTCATTAAGGACTCCTTCCTACTGGTGTCTTGCTCCCCTAGCATGAAGGAGATGGGACAAAGACCTTGTGGGCCTTTCTCCTTCTTCTAATCCCTGCCACCTTAGTCTTGCCACCATGGCCTGAGCCTGCACCACTTCCTCCTTCCTCAACACATCCTACAGCTTTACTACTTCCAGCTTAGCCCACTTAGCCTTCCAGTCCAATACCTCCTCCTCCTCCAGTAGCCCAGCCCAATTCAGAAGTAGTCTTTCTAGTCTCCTAGATGCCCATTGGACCTGTCTCCTCTGCTGAGCACCTCGCTCCTTCCCCACTTCCCCCCAGTACCTCTGAGCTTCAGATTTCAGTCGATACCACCTATCTCCAATCCTCATCCCGGCTCCCCTCCAGTTATTAACCTTGGATTATACCACCACTACCCATGCATTCCACAGGTCCAACTTATCTAGCAGTGAAGAGTTCAGCTGCCAATGTCCTGGCCCCTCTCTGCTCCCTCCAAACCTTCTGCCTCCCCGAATCCTCCAGTGATCTGACCAAGGGTACCACTTGACCTCCATCGTCTCCCAAACTGTATTACCCCAATACTCAGCAGTCAGAATCCAATCAATCCTAGTACCAAGTCCTCTCACTCAGTGAGTATAAAGATGTCGATCCCTATCCTGAAGTCTCATAGCATCCACCAGTGAGCTGAGTCTCTCCACCTCCTCCCAGTCCTCCAATCCCCCACTCCTTCCTGCCATGCCCCGTCCCCCATTAGTTCTGTCCAGCCTACTCTCCCATACCATATTAAAATCACCCCTCAGGCAATCCACCCCAGCCTCAACCAAGAGCCCTGAATCCTGCAGATCTCCAATCCACACCACTCAGGTCCCCCTCTCAGCCAGGCAATAACAAGATCCCACCACAATTGAGTTCCATCCAGGCCTCCACCATGTCCCCCACACTAATCTACTACCCCAATGTCCAATGTCCACAATGTCCCCTTTCCCCTTCCTAACCAGGATTCCCACTTTACCCTGCCAAACCACTACCCCACCCCACTCTCTTGTCCATTTCAGTCTATTGTCCTCCCCCTCACACCATACATCTTGAAGCAAGAAGAGATCTGCCTCCAGTTTCTTCAGCCATCCAAAAATCATATGTCTCCTCCCAGTCCCCCTAAGCCCATTGACATTCAAAGAAAAAATGTTGGTTGTACTATTCATAGTAAAGTATTTGATAATGTTAATATCTCCACATCTATAATTCCATGCTCACTTCCTCTCCAGCCAGATCCAGGTTACATTCCACTGCAATCTCATCTTCCACAATTTGCTATTCGTCCAAAGCTGCTAATAATTCTGCACAGTCCTCACCATCCACCATCTCTATTGATGCCCAGTGCTCCTTGCACACCATCTGCCACTTTGCCAGTCCCTTCTGTGGCCCCCACAGATAAGCTGTCCTTTCATTGACAATACCCAAGAGCATTGCCTCCCTTGCCTCAGTAACCTCATACTCCTCTGCCTCCAAAAGAGCTGCCATCATCTCATCTCTCAGTTTCCTCATGACCTCCTCCCCTCACAGCACTTGTCCCCAAAAGTCCTCACTGATCACCTGGAAATCGATCTCTCCCAGTTCCTCAGCTGTTACATTTTGCAGTGCCCTCAACAGCCACTTCTCTCCCCCAACTACCTCTGCTGCCTGTGCTGAATCTGCCTCTCCCTCCTTCCTCTTCTCAGTCCGCACAGACTCATCTCAACCATCCTCTGACACATCCTCCAACTCCCCCTCTCCTACCTCGGGAACACCATACTGGATCTGGTTTTCATCCGCCATCACCATATCCACTACCACCTCCTCCAGCCCCTGTCTCCTACTCTCCTTTGTCCTCTCCCCTTGCCACCCAACCTCCGCCCAGATACTAGCACTCGCTCCAGTGCCCTCCTCCATAGCCCCTGCCTTCTGACCCCTATCCAAACTGGCCAGCAAATCCTTCTGCAACTGTCCCTCCTTTGCCTTCTCCCAGAGCACCTTGTCCATTTGCACCTTCTTGCCCTTGATCACTTCCACTACCATCCTAGCCTCATAAGCCCTCCAAGCCCTTTGCCTCCTCTCCACAGCCCCCACCAGGTCCTCAAGCACCTCCAGCAGATCCTCCTCATCTTCCTCAGACCCCTTCACCCTCGATACCTTGCACTCCACTGGGCCCCACTTCAGTACCACAGGCCAGTCCCTAGCCTTCCCGGTATTCTCCATCCCAAACAGCCTCAACCAGATGTCTACATCTCCTGTCCTGAGCTCAGTCCCCTTCTATACCCTGAACCCAATGTCGACCACCTTGCTGTACTCCTTCACCACATTCATGACCAGCTTCCTCACCTCCTCCTTCTTCACTATTGGCATATCCACAATCACCAGATGGACCACTCAGAGATCCCAATGCATATACCTCACCATTGGCACTGAAATCCCTCCAACTATCACACCCTTCTCCACTGCCTCCAGTAGTAAACCCTCCTCTTCAAACCCCACCTCAACTGTCTCTAGCTTCTTCAAGAACTTAACTGAGGCTGCCCCCTTCACCTCGCTAGCCAACAGCTCCAGCACCATCTTTGCCATCACCACCAAGCCACAAAAATACAGTGTGATGGTAAATTCCAATCTAGACTTTTTGAGTAATGGGGCCACCACGAGGCCTGTCACACCATCAGCCAGGTCCCCAGGTCTTGTACCGCTCCCCTGTTCAGATCTCCCATCAGCCATCACATCTGGATTTTTTTCCAGATTGCCCATCACACCACCATCAGCAGTTACTGCCTCAGCTACTACACCTCCAGCTCCACTATGCTGACCCTCCAGTGAAGAGGCTTCCTTGCCACTCATGATAGCAGACACCTTCCCCAGCTCCAGCCAGCCATCTAGCCCCATTGCCTGCTTTCCCATTCTGACTTTATCCACGAAGATCATCCTCCCCCCCTCATGTGGCCTTGCACCTCCTCTGCCACCACCCTCGGCCCCTCATCCCCTCATCGAAGCACTTGGCATACCAATACCAGCACCTTGACCCCCCCCCATATGTTGCCAGTCAAAGGCACTGGGGCCCCCCTGCCCAGTATGCTCACCAGAATGCATGTTGCTCACCATATTGATAACACTGATACTTGAAGACATTGTCAAAAGTGTTGTCTGAAGTTTGTATCACCTGAATGTTACTGGAGAGAGTTACTGCTGAGATGTAATATATTTGATTTTTCTCTACTTACAATAAGTGATAAAAACTTTAAGTATATATAGATAGAGACAATATAGTAAATTTATAATTAGTATCTCACTATAGTTCAAAATAAAAATATAAAGTATTATAAGAAGAATCTATAGATATAGTATCTCAATATTTTTAACTTTAATAATAATAATAAGTAAGTTCTGGAGATATTATATAATATAGTAACAGATATAAGTACATCAACATCTGTCTCTTTCTCTGCTATCATACTAGTTATATGATTTTGATAAACAATCTTCCAAGTCTCTTTTCCACAACTTATTTCTCCTCTATCTCTGATTGATTTGTTGTACCTATTATAGAGGAGTAGAAGAGAGGCAATAGTGATGAGTTACTCCTTTATTAGTATCAGATCAGTACTTTCTCTACTTTTTTATAATTTCTAGTATCTCTAACTATATTTAGGAGTATATCTATTCTTTGTTTTACTGTTATCAATAAGATATCATTTCAGTATATTATAGACTATATAGAGAGTCAGTCAATCTTAAGTAATGTTTCCAATAAATCAAATCAAAGGTTTAATTCAATTTGAATATAATAACTCAATAAAAATATATCTAAATTTAATAATCTTTAGCTTATTAGATTCCTCTATATAAGAGAAATCTAACAAGCTAAAAGTCATTAAATTTGGATGTATTTTCATCAAGTTATTATATTTCTAAAAATAAGGTTTGAATTAGACTCTCAATTCAATTCAAATTCAATTCAATTCAAACTTGATTTAAATTGAAAATTTCCAATTTGATTTAATTTGAATGACCCTCAATTTAATTCAATTTAAATTAATTTGATTTATTTAAGAGTACTAATCTTGAATATTAGATATCAGTATAAGTCATCTGTAGATCTTTGGTATCTATATAATACTCTTAAATAAATTAAATCAATTTGAATTAAATTAAATTGAATTGGGAATTTTTGAATTCAAATTAAATTCAAATCAAATAAAATTTGAATCAAATTGAGATCTGATTTGATTCAATCAAATTAAATTAGAATCTGATTTAATTTGAAATATTTATCCCAAATTCAAAATATAATAACTCAATAAAAATATGTCCAAATTTAATATTCTTTATTATATTAGATTCATTATCATAAGATATATTGAATAAGTTAAAATTTATTAAATTTGAATATGTTTTGGTTGAGTTATTGAATTTTGAAAAATTAGGTTTAAATTGGACTTTAAATTGAATTAGACCTTAATTTAATTTGAATTGAATCAAATTGAAGGTAAATTTGATTCAATTTAATTCATTCTAAGTACTAATCTATGATAGAGCTTTCTGAGCTTTAGGGACCATTTTTCAGATGGAGTTAGAATAGGAGGAGAGATGGTCATCATAGATAGGAGAAAGGGTAATTATAATAAACCAGTAGGGTACTAGGCTAGTAACAGTTGTCAGGGCTGATGTAGATACTATATCAGTGGGGTCTTCTAATTAATATAGAATAGTTAGATAATAGGTATTACTCTTAATAGTTCTCAGTAATATATGAGGTTAGGCTCTAGTTATTGAGGGTTATTGGAGAGCCTGAGATTATTCAGATCAGATATCTTGGCTATACTCAACTAAAACTAAAAGCTAATATGACAATATGATCAAGGTCTATAGGCTTGAGTAGTAGAGTATTGAGAATCTCCTCTTATCTCTCATATAAGTTCTTTACTTATATATCTCATTAGAGAGAACTAGGTTCTGCCCATCATTCTATATTTTTGGAGGAATTTTTCTTTATCTATTACTTTATTTAAAATAGTAAGAGCTATATAAATTAGCTTAGATATAATCTTATATATATATTGGAGTTTCAGATATATATCTTTAGTTATGAGTATATGATTACTTTTTCTCTAATAGTAGGAAGAATATAGTATATAGAATGAGGTATAGGCTAACATAAGCTCTACTATATCTAGTATAGTCAAGCTACTAGACAATAATTAGTCTAGGTTAATAAAGATGTAGTATTTAAAGTAGATGTGAGAGAGAGTTTTAATTTATATAGTCTAGATTCTTTTCTAATAAAAATCTACAGAACTTGAGTTTATTAAAAAAATAATATATATATATATATATAAGTATATCAATATTATATTATTTTTATTTTTTAAATTTATTATAGCTTAAATAAAAATAATATTAAAGTTATTTTTAATCAATAATAAAGTAAGTTTAGAGCTTTTAAATATATTAGTTTTATCTTATTTGGATAATTATATATATAGATATTATCTTTTAAAGTTATATTAATTATTGATATATTTATAATTCTAATAATATCTAAATTACTTTATTAATAATAATTAATATTTGTTATATTTCTCCTTAGCTTTAATAACTATAGTAATATATCTTGATATTGAAATATCTTAATTATAGCAACTTGATATATGGTGGTACAGTCTAACTCTAACTATATCATCATATAGATATTATTAATATATATAAAAGTACATAAGTTAGCATCAATAAATAATATCTTCTTTTCTCTCTCTACTCTTTTAAGTATTCTATAATAAAATATTACAAGTTTTACTAGTAAAAGCAGATAATAAATATGTCTCTAATATATATGCTACATATATTATACTATAATATCAGTTAATACTAGCAATATAAGCAGCATACTAAGTCCAAGTAGTATAAGCAGAATGAGACTCAGAATAGATACTAATAGTATAAATATGTCTAATATGATAGTTATGACTATAACTATTTCTATAGTGATACTAATGATGATAAAGAGGATGATTTCTATCTTTAATAGTAAAGATTATACTATATGGTATCATATAAAGAATCTCTTGAAAGAATACAGTTTGAAGAACTATTAGAAGCTACAGATATAAGTAATAGTATATAAAGCTATAAAGAATTATAGAGTACTAAGAGAGATTATATTCACTCTTTTGAATATATAAATGAAACTTATCATTAATACTACAACATTGAATGAAGCCTGAGAGATCTTATGTAATTACCACTAGCAGATATCTGTATCAAACAGATTCCACCTAAAAGTGTAACTGTTTAATCTTTAAATAAAGTCTAAAAAGAGTATCCAAGATTATGCCAACTGTGTTAATGATCTGGTGAATCAAATGAACTCTCTTTCTATACTAGTAGAACTCATCAAGGATAAAGATAAGGTTCTGGCCCTTATATGTAACCTTTCTGAGATATACAATATAATTATTATTACTATGAGGGAATCTGATAAACTATCAAACTATAAGTATATTATTATGAGTCTTTTAAATAAGAAATCAAGACTGAGTAGTAATGATAATGACAATGATAATGAGAAAGCTTTCTATAGAGCATATGGACAAGACAAAGACAAGTTAAGCAAAGGATGAGACCAAGATCAGTAATGTGAGAAATTTGATAGTAAATACTTTTACTATAATATATAAGTATAGATATCATAAATAAGACTACAACTATAAGAAAAAGGAAAAGAGTGATCAAGACAAGCAATGTGAGCAATGATAGGTGAATATTGTAAATACTAATAGTAACAATGAAAATAGCAGAGATAATAGAGGTCTGTTTTTCACAGAAGTAGTGATCTATCTATATACAGAAGGAGTTATAGAAATAAAAAATATTGATATAAGTACCAGTATGAATACATATAAGCTATATGCTGAACACTTATATATATAGTGAAGAGATCTGGCTTATGAATTCCAGTATAATATAGTATATAATAGCTCACTGTGAGTAGTTCTCTATATATAAGAAGTTTGAGTATTCTATATCTATCAAACTAAATAACAATAATGTAATTTATACTCAAGATAAGGGAAATATCAGTATATATCTACTGTAACGGTGACCCCAGAATGATGACATCAGCACAGGAGACAGCCTTTCCTTGCAAAGCCACTAGATCGGAGTACGAGAAGATCATACGGCATACGAGATGAGCAATAATGACCAACTGTGAGTCATTGTGACCACAGCATAAGCATCCTGAAGAATATAAAAGAAGGATCAAGGAACTACAGTAGCAGAACCAATAAGAACCACCAATCCCAAAATAGCTCAAAGACTTACCACAAACAAAATGCCTGCCGCCCGCCAAACCTCAAGGTCAAGGAACTACCAAGGCACCTCAGTTGAAGAAAGGATGTTCCAAGACATCAGAAGAGCCATGAGGACCCACTCAAGAAGGACTCCTAGTGTCAACCTGGGTACTGCAGACCCCTACCACTTTATTCTCTACCGCCGTGAAATGGAAACAAGGATCACCATTGCTACCGAATACCTCCAAATATGGCAGGAGTATGAAATAGGAAACCTCCTCTGCCGGGAGTTCCCACAGGCCAGCACCCAAGAGCTACGAGATGCTACCCCCATGGACATACGCGAAACAAGGACAGCTAAGAAGATCCATCAGATCTTCAGGCATGCACCATGGTTGATCCCCAACTTGGAGTATGTTAGAGTCTCAGATTTCAGAGACCTGTCATCCCGCCATATCAATGCACTAGAAGCCAGGGTGGCTACAGAAGCCCAGTCCACTATCACCCTCAATAGCGAAGAAGTAGAAGACTTCTGGCATCCCATCCTTCAGGACAACCCAGACCAATTCCTGCAAGGATTGATCTCAGTATTCCAAGGCCCAAGCATCCAGGTTAGATCCCCCCAGGACCCCACATTTGTCCCCTATTTTGTGGAAGAGAACCTTATAGACTGGAGAGCCCCAGATTTTCCCGCCACTGCCGAACGTGATGACGTCATCGATGATGTCATCCCGCGCGACATACCCAAAGCATGCGAAGTACGCGAAACGCACGACCTGCATGACGAATTCACGGATCTCATCTCCTTCAGTGATGATGATGATGATGATGAAGAAGCCCCCATAATCCTGAACTTTCTGCTCTAAGTTCTTTGTTACACTGGATAATACCAGCACCGGTATTCTCATGTAACACTAGATAATGCCAGCACTGGCATTCTGAGGTGATGTGAAATTGTTCCAGCACTGGTATTCTCATGTAACACTGGATAATGCCAGCACCGGCATTTTGTTGTGATACCAAATAATGCCAGCCTTGGAACTTAGTAATTTTAGTTATTGGAATTTATATTTAGCTTTATATCTTAGCAACCATTGAATTATATTTTGTATAAATACCCCTCTTATTTCCTCTGAAATAAAGTCAGTCAACTCAGTGCAATACACACACTTCCTTGCAAGCAATCTAAGAGATAACAAGACAGTTAAAGATAAGAAGTTTGAGGACTATAAGACCTTGGAAAGGCACTCCAATAAGAACTTGCTTATAACAACTTGAGTTAGTCTAAGAGATATACCTTGAAGAGAATCTGACGTATTTGAAGGACTCAGCGACCACTATGTGACAACTTAGTGCCTATTGGCTGGTGATTCAAGACAAATCCCTCACTTTCAAGCTGAAAAACGAACAACCCCACAACAACTACCCTGACTACAAGAGTCACCCCTGCAAGAATTCAAGACAAGATGGAAATGCGTCCCCCTACATTCTATGGATATACTACTGAAGAGTCAATCCTGACCTTCATTGAAGACTTTGAACAATTCGCCGCCATACGAGCCCTTGGTGTGAATGCTCAATTGGCCCTTCTACTAGTCAGCCTCAGAGGACCTGCCAGAGACAAGTTTAATGCAGCCACCATTGCTGGTGCTGATGCAGTTAAACTTAGCAACATGAAGGACTTCCTCAGAACAACATATTATACCGAAGAGATCAAGCAAGCTCTCAAGGATCAACTCAATACTATCT
>RBNI01006400.1:0-11373 GCA_003990745.1 Jimgerdemannia flammicorona | reverse complement strand
TAATTTTTTTTTTTTTTTCTTTTTTCTTTTTTTCCTATCTCTACCACAAATGTAATGCTTGTTCTCGACGTCTCAATGCTCAAGGATTCGTAATGCAATGTGAAATGTATCTATAATTTGTCCAGAATGCACCAGAAGCAGAATGTATAGATGTAAAATACAGCAGAACAAAATTGCTCTCAGAATGCATGGATTCGGAATGCAGTGGAAGAAAAAACGCGCCTAGAATGCGCAAATTCAGAATACTCTGTGCCCAGAATGCATCAGAAGTAGAATGCATAGATGTAAAATATGGGAGAATGAAATTGCTCTCAGATTGCAAGGATTCCGAATGCAGTGGAAGCAAACTGAGCCTAGAATGCGCAAATTCGGAATGCTCTATGGCCAGAATGCATCAGAAGTAGAATGCGTAGATGTAAAATGTGGCAGAACGAAATTGCTCTCAGATTCCGAATGCAGTGGAAGCAAACCGAGCCTAGAATGTGCAAATTCGAAATGCTCTATGCCCAGAATGCATCAGAAGTAGAATGCATAGATGTAAAATGTGGCAGAACAAAATTGCTCTCAGAATACAAGTACTCCGAATGCAGTGGAAGCAAAACGCATCCAGAATGCACAAATTCGGAATGCACTAGAAGCAAAATGCACCCAGAATGCTCAGAATGTCATAGATTCAGAATGCACACCGTGAGAATGCCAAAATTTTTTTGTGATGTATGTGCATGTAATAGAAAATTTACAAATTAAGCTGTCCTTATTGCACAGGCTATACCATCTTTTTGGCTCTTTTCTTTTTCTTTATTACTTAGATACATATAGCTGATTTTCTGAAATTACGATGTCAATTCTATCTGCCTTCTTTTTATATGTTAATGAGAATGGCCAGAAGGGACTATTGTGACAAACCAAAACATATCACCTGAATTATATCTTAACCAGATAACGTGAACAATTAGGTAGGATGACATGAACACACAGTATAGTAACCAGCAACCATTGCTGCAGAAAACTGTATAAATAGCCAGAGATACCAGAAAGGGTCTGTTTACCTGTACAGACTCTGTATACCATACAGACTCTGTACACTGTACAGGTCCTGTACACTGTACAGACTCTGTACACCTGCCATAAGTAGCAGATCTATAGTTAGCCACATAGCAACCAGATAGCAACCAATCTGTATAAATTACCCCAGAGACAAGAGTGAATAAACCTCAGTCTGAAATACCAATACCAAAGAAGCCTCTAAAGATTGAGCATTGGTCCCCTTTCCACTCCAGTCCACTTTCCGATACAAAGCTTGAAGATTTGCCACCTAAGTTTAAGGAGAACTTTGCCGCCTTTGAAGAACCTGCTGCTTAAGGAATAAGCCGCACTATTGGTATGCTTGCCAGATAAGCCTGAAGAACCCCAGTTTCCGCATTCCCAGAGAGCCTTGCCATAAGCCAGTCCTTGATGCAACTTCACAGTAGAACCAGTCTATCGACGCAACTCCATGCAAATGAAGCCAGTCTTGATGTAACTTACCAAGAATCCAAGTTATTTTCCAGAAGTCTGCCAATTCCGGAGAATCCGCGTCATCTGCCAATTTCAAGTTATCCGTATTCCCAGAAGACCCGAGTATTATTCTCAGAGAGCCCAAGTTACCCACGCCATCCGAGTCATTCATTATTCCCAGTGAGCCCGGTACAGAAGAAACCACACCAGTATAATTCCCAGTAAGAAGAATTCATGCCATCTTCTATTCTCAAACTGCTGCTTTTGGAAAATCTGCGCCAAATCAAGTTATCTACCAAATTGTCAGATCATCACACATAAGAAACCATTGTGCTACATAGAGATCATTGCACTATACAGAGATCATCACACCAAGACCGTCACCCAGAAATCACATACTTTTGGAAATTACCTCGCTACACAAAATTATACCATTCCCAGTTGACTCAAGAAGGAATCCATTCACAGACAAATCACCACTACACACAGAGAACCGTCCCAATAAGGAAACCGCTCGCAGATATGCAGATTGACTATTATACCACTAAATACCAAGGACCTCAGGAATTATAGAACATTTTGTTGTTTTTTGACAAAGTAACTAGGGGCTCAAGCCAAACTACATCAATCCCCAATCTTGTAATTTGCCTCCATTGAGCCGGGCATGTTACATTTGGGGGCTCAACTGGGAAGATTTCAAAATCGACATGACTTTTCAGCTCACAAGAACCCACAGTCAAACTGGATATATTTGACCCAACACCAACCTCTGCTACTACAGGAGAACCAGTTATCACCAGCATTTGGACAGGAAGAGAAGTAATTACATCAAGACTTGCTAACTACCCAGCATCAGAAGGATCCCAACCAGAACCAGAAGGCAGTACAGCCTGAAATCCCCAACCAGATCAACCAGTCAATACAGACAGCCCTGCTAGAGATTTTGGAGAACTTGCACAAGAACTAGAAGATCTCATCACATGAACCCAACACCTTACAGACAGACACCCCACACCAGTCCCACCAATCTCACCAATAGAACTCCTACCACAACCCCTTGCAGAACTGGAAGTAGTTCCTACAAGACTACCTAGGCCTATTCTACTCTGTCCAAGGACCAGAACACTATCCTCAAGATACCCAAGCACCCCCATTTCCAGTGTCAGCTCAGAAAGCGAATCAGAATCTGAATCCGAACCTGAACCAGAATCAGAAGAAAGTGATGAAGAAATGGCCACTTCATTGCCAATCTTTGCAGGATATCCAGAGGAAGACCCCAGAGAATTCCTTGATGGAATTGAAGGAATTGCAGCCTTAAGAAACCTCTCAGATGAAAGAAAAATTGCCATCTACAAAGCCCAGCTCAGAGAACCAGCCAGAGGAAATTTCCATCAAACAGCAAACAACCGAGATTCAGAACTAGTAAGACAGATACAAGCAGCAATGTCTGATGAGCTAGAATATGAGGCCATAGTCCACTGGCTCATCGAAAAATATGCAGAAAATGAAACCCGCCACAAGGCTCAGGAATCCATCATGGGGATGAAGATGAATATTGGAGAATCACCCAGAGCCTTCTTCATAAGAATCCAGAAGAGAATGTATTCTGCCAGGTTCAATGCCACCAACCAAGACATCATAAGTCCAATGACCTTCATGAATGGAATTCCCCCAAATATTGCTCAGTATGTCTACACCCTAGGCATCAGAAGGTCCGAGGAACAAGTAGATGCAGCCCAAGAATACTTTGATGTCAGACAAGGAACTACCTAGAGTGATCATGACAGAAAAGAAGAGAAGGAAGACATCTTGGTCAAAGCCTTACAAGGACTCCTTCAAGGACAAGAAAGATCCAAAGAAAGAAGGCCAGCCAAGGAAGGAAAGAAGGACAGAAGTGAAATCCAAGACCTTAGCTCCAAGTTGGACTGATTAGTTGGACAAATTGAAAAACTCACCACACGCGAAAATCAGAGTTACCAGGACAACAGAGCATACCCATCACAGAGGAGTCAAGGTTATTCACTAAGAGATAACAGGAATTACCAGCAAGAAGAAAGAAGGTACCCTGCCCAAGACAGAGCCCAAGTCCAATACTTCCACTGTGGACAATTTGGACACTATGCCACTGAATATGACAACAAAAGAAGTGACCAAAGGGACTCAGAACCACCAAACCGAAGGAATGATACTCAGTACAAGAAGACTGAAGCCCATCCTGTTGAAGATTTCGAAGAAGCAAGCAACAGTGAAGACTACAGTGACCTAGACTTGTACCCCACCAAGGTTAGTACTCGAAAAACAGTCTACCCAGTAGAGAAAAGGAAGAGACCTGTAGGAAGGCCATCCAGAAATGTCAGCAGAAGAATGATCCAGGAAGAAGATGAAGAGCATGAGGAGGAACAGGTAGAAACACCTCTCTGAACTCCCTTACTATTTGTGCCCAAAACAAACAAGTTGCCACCAGAAGATGAAGAAATAGAACAAGAAGAATGGGAACCTATACCCCCAAAGCCTAAGAAGAAGTACACTCTGAAGACCATGCCTAGAGACATTTACAATGAAGTCTGGCAGAAGATTCAAGAAGCCAAGATGGAAGTCCCTCTCCTGCAGTTCTTGCAACTGATACCAGCTGGAGTTTGAAACAAATTGCTGAGAACAACAAGGTCTAGCACTGGCCAAGTCCCAATCCCACAGCAAGAACCAGCTTCCATCTCTGTCCAAGCAGCTGAGAGACATGTCAGTACCTACCTATATGGAGATATTGGAGGACAAAAAGCAAAAATCCTTATAGATACAGGAGCAGCTGTCTGTATCATTGCCAAACGATTCTTGGATACCCTCCAATGGCCCATTGATGGACCATCCAACCTCAGCATCATAGTAGCAGATGGAGCCCAAACTCAACCCCTTGGAGAAGTACAAAACATCACCATCTCTCTGGAACACATTCAGTTCTCCATTCCCAAAGCTGTTGTCACAGAAGCTGTCACCTATGATATGATTCTTGGCACCAACTGGATGAAGGAAATGAATGCAGTTGTTGATATCGGCCAACAAGTACTCAAGTTTGACTATCAAGGCAAGAAGTATAGAGTTAAGGTGACCAGCTATGAACAATCAAAGAAGAAGAAGAAGGTCACCATTCAAGAAGAATATGCCAGCAGTGAAGAGTCTACTACAGAAGAGGAAGAAGAATCTGAAGATGGAAATGATCCCAGACTCAACCCCCAAATCAACCTGGTAGATGGCAGACCAGAAGACAATGTGTGGGCCAAGAATACCATCCCTATCACCATTGGAGCCATTGCAGGAGAAACCAAAGGATGCCCTATATGCCTCAAGAGACACAGGTGCCCTGAGCACTCCTCCAAGATTATGGGAACAAGGAAATCGCCTGGCACAGCCTGCCCAGAGTGCAGAAGAAGAAGAAATACAGACATGTTCCAGAAACACCTGCAACAGAAGCTGCAGAAGGATAAGCAATTTGGGGTCAAGAATCATCCGAGGAAGAAGAAACTTCTGACCAAGAAGTTCCTGAACAAGAAGCACCCAATGAAGAAGAGGTCCCCGAACTCATTCCCTGGGATGATCCTCGCTGGACACCACCCGAAGACAATGACCCCTGGAACATAGAAGAAGGACCCAGTACAATCACCATTGTTCCCAAGAAAGAAACCCACCAAGAGAAAGCTTTTTGGCTCAGAAGATGTCCACACCAAATGGTCTTCCACTCTCCCCAAGACTAATGCTACCAGTGTCATCTGTTGGACCAATAAGAAAGACAGAGACCCCAGAGACCAGAACCCCCAACTACTCTTGCACAGTCTACTACCTTCCAAGAAGTCACCACAAGGTTACAAAGTCGATTTAGGGGATAAGATTTCTTCACCCGAACAGAAATATACCCCTTGTCTACCCTTCCCCCAACCTATGATCAAGATGGGTACCGATTTCCAAGACAACAAGAGATAAATAGCCAGGAACATCATTTTCGAGCAATGGGATTTTGCAACCATGGGAGACACCTTGACTGCTGAGACTGCAGACATCAGAAGATTCACCTCAGTCATGATGTTGCAGTGCATACCTTGAAGAAAGGAGATGACTGAAGCCAGATCCAAAAAAGCCAGATTTGAAAAAGCCAGACCAAAAAGTCAGGAAGAAGAATCCTCAAGATCTACGATTTGAGAGAAGATATCCTAGCTCTCATCAGACATACTACCCACCAAGGATGGGCAGAAGATGCTGCCAACTTCATGGAAGCCCTAGACCCTACAGGAAGAAGGGGAATTAATTACCTCCGAGACCCTTCTACTGGAGCCAGATGGCCACACCTCAACCTCAGAGCTTGGAGGCTCTCTGCTAGTGGAGCTTTAGCCCTAGGAAAGTCCGAACTCAGCAAGGATATTGCCCAGTATGCCCTGCTGTACCCAAAGGCCAAACCCCCGACCAAAGCCCACCCAGAAGATGTAGGATATGATCTTCACAGCCTGGAGGATGAATCTATCAAACCTGAAAAAACCTTCATGGTCAGAACTGGATTAGCCATGCAGCCACCCCAAGGAGCCTATATTCAACTGACCTCAAGGTCCGAACTTGCCAGACAAGGGATAAATATAGAAGGAGGAACCATTGACCTGGATATACAGGCGAAATCAAGGTTATCCTATATAACAGCAGTGCAGAATGGCACCAAATCATTAGAGGACAGAAGATTGCCCAAGCAGTCTTCATGAAGGTCAAGACCCCACAGTTACAGGAAGTCTCCGAACTAACTGAAGCAACAAGACAAGCAAAGGAATTTGGAAGTTCAGACAGGAAGGAGGTATATCTCCTTCAAGTCAACCACCTCAAGAGGAATGTTCCCCAGCAAGTGTACTGGCAACCAGTCAGACTGCACAAGAATCTCATCCTGGAGCCTGGAGAGCAAACTACATTCGAAATCTTTGCACCACCTGACCCCAGAAACCTCTTCTTTGAACCCAAGGAAGATATCCCACACCTGGACATAGAGGGACATATATTTGCTGTCAAGATGAATCCAGTACACTCCTGAGGAACCAACCAAAGTTGGGAGACCATCATCTTGCCGAAAGGAACCATTATAGGACATCTGGTGCCTTTTCTCAACCAAACTCATAGGGAAATTTATGAACTAAACCTATTGGGAAATGGCAAAAGGTCCCAGAAAAAAGGAAAGGCCCCTCTGCGACCCAGGAGACAGTGAAGCCTTCCACCAACATTGGAGAAGAATTGATACCTTAACAATAGCAACAACTAGTAGAACTTCTCAACAAATATCAAGATATCTTCACCACTGATTATGGCAACCTGCCATACAATCCATCATATCACCACAGCATAAATACAGGAAGTGCAACACCCATCTGGCAGAAACCCTATAGAATACCCCATCACTTGAAAACATTCAAAAAGGAGCACATCCAAGAACTCTTAGACAATGGAGTCATCCGACCCTCTACCAGCCCCTGGGCCAGTCCTATACTTATTGTACTAAATAAAGGAGGATGGAGACTCTGTGTGGATTACAGAAAACTCGATTCAGTCACTGAAAAGGATGCCTACCCCTTGCCCAGAATCAATGACCTTTTGGATCAGTTATAAGATGTCAGATACTTCAGCAGTATGGACCTCTTTACAGGATTCCATGAGATCCCCATGGACCCCAAGGACATTCAAAAGACAGCCTTCCTTGCTCTAGGAAAACTGTTTGAGTACCTCTAAATGCCCTTTGGACTTTGCAATGCACCCCCCACCTTCCAGAGGATGATGAATTCAGTCTATACCCCTTTGATTCACCACTGCCTGATTGTATACATGGATGATTTCAACATCTATTCAGCAAATTTCGAAGAACACATACACTACCTAGAGGAATTCTTCAAGCTCACCCACAAAAACCACTTGAGACTAAATGCAAAGAAATGCTACTTCGGGAAACAGAAACTCGAATTCCTTGGATTCATAGTCTCAAAAGAAGGAACCCATGCAGACCCAAAGAAAACCGAGAAGATCAACAATTGGCTAGTACCCAAGACCCCAAAGGAGATACTATCATTTCTGATGCTAGTATCCTATTACAGAAGGTTTATCAAGAACTTTGCTCAAATCGCTGCCCCAATCCACATCCTTCTCAAGAAAGGAGCACCATTCAAATGGACAGAATCACAGGGAAAAGCCTTCAAGGAACTCAAAAATTACATGACTACAGCACCAATCCTTGTGCATCCCAATCTACAGAAGCCATTCATCTTGTATACAGATGCCTCTAAAGATGGCCTCGGAGCAGTTCTAGCCCAGGAAGGACCTGATCAACAGCACCATGTGATAGCTTATGCAAGCAAAGCTACTAATCAGCAGCAGATGAACTATGGTAGCACTAAACTGGAATGCCTTGCAGTCATATAGGTGGTCACCCTATTCAAGCATTACCTCATTGGAAAAAAGTTCACTCTAATCACAGACTATGCAGCCCTCAAATGGTTATTCAACCACAAGGAACCCATGGGAATCCTAGCCCACTGGATCCTTATCCTTCAGGATTACAAAATCACCATCATCCACAAAGCAGGGAAAGCTCACAACAATGTTGATGTACTTTCCCACCAGCCCCAATGAACCAGAAGAAGGGTGTCCCAAGGAACTACACCCTAAAGGAAGCTCCTCAGACCATCAAGGCACAAGAAGATCTCATCTGAAAAGAACATCAGAAAGCCCATCAAGGACAGACAAGCACAGAACACAAGATTCGAAAATTGTATCAACATTGGCTCCACCTCAGAACTCAAGTCTGAGACATCATCCAGAAATGTGACACTTGCCAGAAGTACCAAGGAAAGAAGCACTATCAAGCTCCTTTGCAACTGATTCCCCCACCCACTCACATCTTTCAGAGATGGGGAGTAGATGTAATCAGACCTCTACCAGTTATACCAAGAAGAAACAAATACATCCTTGTATTTGTCGAACACCTGACCAAGTGGCCCGAGGCTTTCCCAATAGAAATTGCAGATGCCTTAACCATTGTAGGCCTCCTCCATGGACTCACACTCATATATAGACCCCCAGAAGAACTTATCTCTGACTGAGGCACAGAATTCATCAATAACATAATCACAAGTTATGCCCGAATTCACAAGATCCACCTCAAAAGGACCACATCATACCACCCCCAGACCAATGGTATGACAGAAAGAATGAACCAGACCATCAAGAAAGAACTTGTCTGAGTCAACCCTACTAATTGGGACCTCTGCTTACCTGAGATCCTATGGGAAATTTGGAACACCCCTGCTACATCCACCAAACAAAAGCCATTCGAAATGATGTTTGCCAAGAGAACCAGAACTACTGACCATGAGAATCTTGGAGACCTCCTCAAGAAGGCAGAACAGTTATGAAATCAAGCCCAAGGACAGATTATCAAAGCCCAGAAAAGACAAAAGAAGTACTATAACCAAAAACAGAAGGATCAGGAGATCAAGATTGGAGATCAAGTCCTAGTTTGGAGAAGTATGATTGAGACAAACTTTGCTGCCAAACTAGAACCGAAATGGGAAGAACCTTATCTTGTACACAACATCAGAGGAACCAGCATCTATTTAAGAAGCATGGATAGATGAACCCTGAGAACATCAGTACACATCAATCACCTCAAACTATATTTCCCCTCTATACCATGAGCCAAAGGATTGATCAGCACCTCCAGACATTGGTCCTCAGCTCCTTCCAAGCCCTACCAGTCCCTCTACCCTAATTCGGCCAAGCCAATGGAAGCTCTCTTCAAAGGATCCAAGCTCATCAAGAAAATCTCACTCTGGCCAAATGCCTACTACAAGTCCACCAACTGCAGGCCTATTATGCAATCGGCGAACAATTGCAGAACCTCCCAGCCCCAGAACAGACCTACATCAGGAATACCACCAGTCTGACCAGAAGAGACACTACTGCCACAGACAGACTATACACTATTTACAAATGAAATGTCACAGCCCTGATACAGGCACAATTCTCCCTAAATGATATTCAAGGAATGAACCCTATTACCTATTTGAGCATCATCAATGCTGTCAAAATCCTATTCTCTGAAGAAGAAGAAGAGCCCATAGAATGGAGTAACCCCAGTACAGACAATGAAGATGATGGAACAGGTATAGATGTAGAAGCAGCCTATACTTATTGGGATGATGACTGAAGAATAGTCTGAGACAGACTACCCTTCAGTGGGGGCTGATGTGACAAACCAAAATATATCACCTGAATTATATCTTAACCAGATGATGTGAACAATTAGGTAGGATGATGCTAACATACAGCATAGTAACTAGCAACTATTGCTGTGGAAAACTGTATAAATAGCCAGAGATACCAGAAAGGGTCTGTTTACCTGTGCAGACTCTGTCCACCATACAGACTCTATACACTGTACAGGTCCTGTACACTGTACAGACTCTGTACACCTGCCATAAGTAGCAGATCTATAGTTAGCCACATAGCAACCAGATAGCAACCAACCTGTATAAATTACCCCAGAGACAAGAGTGAATAAACCTCAGTCCAAAATACAATACCAAAGAAGCCTCTAAAGATTGAGCATTGGTCCCCTTTCTACTCCGGTCCACTTTCTGATACAAAGCTTGAAGATTTGCTGCCTAAGTTCAAGGAGAACTTCACCACCTTTGAAGAACCCGCCGCTTAAGGAATAAGCTGTGCTATTGGTATGCTTGCCAGATAAGCCTGAAGAACCCCAGTTTCCACATTCCCAGAGAGCCTTGCCACAAGCCAGTCCTTGATGCAACTTTGCAGTAGAGCCAGTCTATCAACACAACTCTGTGCAAATGAAGCCAGTCTTGACGTAACTCGCCAAGAATTCAAGTTATTTTCCAGAAGCCTGCCGATTCCAGAGAATCCGCGTCATCTGCCGATTTCAAGTTATCCGCATTCCCAGAAGACCCGAGTATTATTCTCAGAGAGCCCAAGTTACCCATGCCATCTGAGTCATTCGTTGTTCCCAGTGAGCCTGGTACAGAAGAAACCACGCCAGTATAATTCCCAGTAAGAAGAATCTGCACCATCTTCTATTCTCAAACTGCTGCTTTTGGAAAATCCATGCCAAATCGAGTTATCTGCCAAATTGCCAGATCGTCACGTATAAGAAACCGTCGCACTACACAGAGATCGTCGCACTACACAGAGATCATCGCAACAAGACCGTTACCCAGAAATCGCATACTTTTGGAAATTACCTCACTATACAAAATTATCCCATTCCCAGTTGACCCAAGATGGAAGTCCATTCACACACAAATCGCCGCTATATACAGAGAACTGTCCCAATAAGGAAACTACTCGCAGATATTCAGATTGACTATTATACCACTAAATACCAAGGACCTCAGGAATCATAGAACATTTTGTTGCTTTTTGACAAAGTAACTGGGGGCTCAAGCCAAACTACATCAATCTCCAACCTTGCAATTTACCTCCATTGAGCTGGGCATGTTACACTATCTTGGGTAGAGTGCATAATGTGACTGTTTCGGGGTATAGCCCTTTTAAGGCAAGTTAGGTGAGCCAGGTTAAATTGGTCAAATCTGAACAAACTTTTCTAGCTTGGGTTGATTTCAATAATCCGGATGCTTTGAGTGATCCAAATAATCTGAATGATACAAATGACCCATATGAATCGAACTACAAGTTATTGATCTACCCAGAGAAGTCTGTTAGCTTTCAAAAAGAAATTTCTGAAGATTATTTGCAGAATTATCTTATAGATAAATTCTTGTCTTAAATAGCTTGATGGAGCTTAGTTTTTATCATACCTGCATTATCTTTTTTTTTTTTTTTTTTTTTTTT
>RBNI01006399.1:0-11374 GCA_003990745.1 Jimgerdemannia flammicorona | reverse complement strand
TTTTTTTGCATGACTAGTGTCAGATCAGTGATGTATGGAGATCTATAAAAGGGTGTGGTTGATGACTAACATAATCTCAATGCTCCACCAGGTGTGGTTCCATTACAGTGGTGCCGAAGCGAAAATGCAAGCGAATCCTGGCGTGTATAAGCAGCTATTGCGTTTGGCGGAAGATAAGAGCGAATCGAACGAGTTTGCTGAGATCATTGAGCGAGGTAAGGACTCAATGACGTGTGAGGAGAGACAATACTTGTGTTCCGCGGGCGTACGGAACTCCATAAAATACTTGTCCACAAATACCGCCAACATTTCCTTTCACTCACTTTTCATAGATCTTCACCGCACCTTCCCCGAGAATATCCGCTTCAAATCGACACACAGCAACGCGGATGGCTCCACGACGCTTGATCCAGACAACGTGCCGGCGATCAAGTCCCTGCGCCGGGTGCTTCAGACGTTCTCGCTGCATGCACCTCATATCGGCTACTGCCAGTCACTGAACTACATCGCGGGAATGCTGCTCTTGTTTATGGACGAAGAGGAGGCCTTCTGGATGCTCGTGACGACCATCCTCGAATTCCTACCAGAGGGCATGTACGACGTGACAATGGAGGGCGCTAACGTAGACCAGTCCGTACTCATGATGTTCATCATGGAGAAGGTGCCTGCCGTGTGGAATAAGCTGTCGGGCGGAAAGGGGTTCTGGGAGGTCGAGGACGGCGATGGTGCTATGCCCACCGTGACACTCGTCACGAGCCATTGGTTCTTGACATTGTTCATCAACATTTTGCCGGTCGAATCGGTGTTGAGGGTGTGGGATTGCTTGTTTTAGTAAGTACATTATGCATTTGTATTTTTATTCTTCCATTTCACAAGCTATTTCGTGGATGATTGTTAGGCTGGGCCATGAACATGACGAACCCGCACTAATCACAATACGTCAATTTTATCTTTATTTATAGCGAAGGCCACAAGATCCTGTTCCGTGTTGCACTCACCATTTTCAAGATGAACGAAGCGAAGATCCTGGCAGTGAATGATCCCCTTGAGGTGTTCCAAGTTGTGCAGGTGAGCATGCGATACTATGAGCCAGATATGCGAACATGAGAAAGCAGCAACGTCCCTAACAGTTTTTTTTTTTTTTTTTTTTTTTTTTTTTTTTTTTTTTTTTGTTGTCACTCATGATTCAGAACATGCCCAAGCGGATGTTAAATTGCCAATACCTAATGGATGTAGGTGTCAGATATTTTATTTGCGTGTTTTTAATATACTACCGTTTGCACTCGATGTCCCATCAAATCCTCATCATACAAACATATACCTTCCCATTAGACCGCATTCAAACGTCAGGGCAAGAAATCCGAGGTTACGCGCAAAGAGATAGATCATTGGCGCGAGTTCTTCCGGCAACGCAGGAAGCAGCGTCGCGCCTCGGGCAGCCCCAGTGGTGGCGGCACGATGAAGCGACCCAAGGGCAAGCAGAAGAGCAAGAGCAGCCTAGTGGACCGTGCCAAGACGGTGAAATTGTAGCAACGATTGATCGGGAAGGGGGAGGAGTGATCGGTGAGCTAGGGTTATTGGAACGTCGTGCGCTACCGGCGTCTGTGACGCCAGCGTGGCGGTGAGGTTATGTGGCTGCCTACATAAGGCCTAGAATTAATTTTGGTCTTCTTCGTGCCACTCCTGGGGTTTGGTTAATTTTTCCGGCCGAGATTTTCTTCCAAGTTTTGTTTCCTACCTAACCCTTGGCTCAAGTGGTCCTCTGGGAGGCTCGCACTTTTTGAAACTCTTACTGCGCTTTTCTTTCTCTACATTACTACCTCTTGCGAGATACTCCTCGCTCATTACATATAGACTTGCACAAAAAAAAAAAAATCTACCCCTACACTAGAACAATGTACTACTTCCATTCCTTCATTTAGATAATTTAATTCACGGCATATTTTCTAGACATTTTCCCCTTCGCCTAATTGGCCTCGGGCATACTCTTCGCCGTTTCTCCATTTTACCCGTGTTGTAAATACTGGTGTAATATTCCTTCCCTTCATTCATTCACGTAGATTGGACAGCGCGCAGGTCGGGACCCCTTGATTACTGCTTGTTGCTTCTATGATCCTACTTAGACATCTATCCGTTTAGGCTCTGGAAACCTTTTTTTTTTTTTTTTTTTTTTTTTTTTTTTTTTTTTTTTTTTTTTAGAACACTTTTTCGCACTCTTCGGAGTTACACGGCCAACGACGGTTGTGTCGGATTTGGTTCGGCGGGCTTCAATGTGCATGATAAATAATTATAAGGTATCGTCCTCGTGTCGAAGACCTTTTTGTTCGAAGTCTTATTCTTGTGTATAGAAATTGGACTTGATCATCAATGGAGAAGATTGGATTTGATCGTCGTCAATGGAGAAGACGTTCTTGATGGGTTGACACATATTTTTCGGGTTGATTAACTTGACGCGCTCGTAACTTTATTTGACCTCCTTGAGAACCCCTATTGAACCCACAGGGCATTTGCGACCATTCCAAACAACCTAGCGGAGCGAAATGGGTTCCGTGTGCACATACATGCAGGCAAAGGTATGGTATCCTCTGATAGGGATATGTGTTCCTTCAATCCTGTTAGAATAGCTTCAATAAGTGAGGCGTGGATGTCTCGGTCGGCTGCCTTAGGCAATAAGCAGCCGAGATCAATCCAATCGTCGGCCCCGAATTTATAAAAGACTCGACCCATGGAAGGATTGCAGAGACGGTCACGCAGCCCGGACGGAATGACCAGATCAGTCGACGGCCCGGTCGGCGGGAGAATGATGGTTGGTTGAACTTTGACACACCCAAAAACGGAAAACTCCGTGCCTCGCAAGTGGTCGTTCGCCTTAACCCCCTCCTTGTATGCAGGTCGACCGTCGTTCAGAGATCCCGAATGACGTCATTGGGTGGTGAACCGTCTATCAAAAAAAAAAAAAAAAAAAAAAAAAAAAAAAAACCTTTTTGGTCGCCAAGTAGGGTATGGCACGTATATAATTATTATATAGAAAGTAAATTTTTTGACATAGACATATATAGATGGCGCTGTTCTTTATATCCTACATATTTGTGCCTATTGCGCATCTGTTAGTCCGTATTTTTGAGATATCATAACCTAATCATAAGGATCAGCATAGTAGGGAATATGTTTGGGATGCTAATTACAATATGCCGTCTTTAGGCCTCCCACGCCTTTCCGTGCACCCTCTCCTCGTGTTGCATCAGATCCTGCTTTTTTCTATAAAATCTTCCACAGCATCCCCAAACGTCATGCTTCCTCGTCTGGTTCAAATGCGCCTGCAGTGTCAGCAGTTGCGGGAAGGCCTCGCCGCAGTATCCGCACTGGAGCGTGTCGAGCATCTGGATAAACCACCCGGAGGCGTTGCGGCGGTGGGTTGTCATGACCACGCCGCGTTGGATATCCCCCTGGGGCTGTTCGAAGTTCGGAGCTGTCCAAGGGTCTTCGGGGCGAATGCGAATACTGGGAGGCGGAGTGGAAGGCACGGCGTCGGACGGCGGCGAGGGGGGGGCCTCTGTTGGAGTCCACGGGTTAGCTAGGCCGATGCTTGGGTGGGGTGCCATGTAGTTTTGGTTAGATCTGCGGCGCTGGCTGGTAATATTGTTGATGTTGTTGATGTTTGCGGAGAAGGAGGCGCCGCAGGGGCAGAAAATGGGTTCGCGGTCGCGGGTGAAGGGGAGAGTGGTTTCGCAGCTTGGGCATGGGGCCCAGCGTGAGTATGTGGGGATCCGGGTGGAGGTGGGTGTCGGGAAGGAAATGCGGCGGGCCGAGGGATAGGGAAGGATGAAGTCGAGGGGGGTTTTTTCGGGGGGTGTTGGGGGGTAACTGTAATGGGAATTGCAGGAGTCGGTATTGGAGGCGGAGCATGAACCACCTGTGCAACATGTTTCGGATGCCTCAGGCCAGGGCGAGAATATCAGCGGAATCGTTTGGATCCCAGCAGTAGGGTCGTTGAATGTAGTGCATGGGGTTTCCGCGTAGATTTCCGGAGGCGAGGAGCATGTAGATGTGGACGAGGATTCGGAAGGCGATGTGTATTCCAGATATTCTTGGTATGGATTAGGATTGTTCAGAAAGATTTGGCCAAAGAGTGATATTGCCGCGTCTTCCAGGCTTGTCATAGAATTTTCCATCACATGACCGAAGCCGATGTCGTCAGTCGGGAAACTCGGGAAGTCATTCAGGTCGATCCCTGGAAACTCCAGCTTTGGCGTGATTTCATTCTCGATTGCGTCGCACTGTTCCTGGTCGGGCCGTTGCCGTTTGGGCGAAAAGCTGTCGTCCTCCACGTTTTCGAGGCAAGCCGGGCCTTGCTGCTTGTATTCGTCTGCGATGGGTTGAGTCTGTAAACCGGCCACCATTGCGTTGCGTTTCATGGCACCAGTCGTTGTTCTTCCGCTGCTGCTGCCGTGGACGCTGTCATCTCCTTGGCGGTCGGTGCACGTCCGCTTCATACCTCGGTTCTTTCTAGGAGCCTGCGGTTTAGCTGCAGTGGACGGAGTTTGTATTTGCCACGGCTGTTCTGTGAGGTGTAGGCTGCGATGCATTGCGACATCCATTTTTTGTGAGAAGTCGGGTTTCAGGGGGTTCTTAGTCGGAAGAGAAGCGGCGGCTGAAGGATTTGGAAGCCCAAGAGCGTTGATCTATATCCTCGCTCGCCCGGCCAATGGGGTTTGATTAAGTACAATCACGGGAAGCATGTTCCGCTTCGGAAATGACTAGGACGGTTAAAAGAAATGACATTATGCTTACGATTGGAGTTTCATGTGCCGTAGAAAATATGTTTCCCAGGCATAGGGAAAAATATTTTGGGTCGCACATCAGCCACCCATTTTAACTCGTTTTGGTCTCCATGTACCCCACTCAACTTCTCCGTCTTCCGGCGGTATGGCCATTTACAGAACCCTATAATTATTTTTGGCCATTCCACTGGTACCCTGGCCAACTTATGAAGTGATCTAACATGTGGCTCCTACAGCCACTTTGTAAATTTTATGCTGTGGCTCCCCAACACTTGCGCAAAAGGTACCGCCCCCGGCACGAATGAGATGGAATATGGTCCCCAACATTTCAGGTCAGCGCCAAGGCCAAGCCTCGTCGGAATCAGGCGAGTGGCAGCATGCATAATGCATTTGATACATTTGATAGGCTTTGAAAGTACATTCAGTTGATGTTATAAGGCTCAATCTCCAAATTAAGAAAATTATTCCATGTGGGCGCAACCTGGAAGGAATGGTCGAAGCGCGTTTAGGATATTGGTAGCTTACGCCAAGTCCACGCGAACAGGAAAAGGGGGTGGGAACCACGTGCGCCTCCGATAGGCCGAATAATATAGCTTGAAAGTTGACAGGGCGGTTGCGCATCTTCTTACATTTTAATTGTTTGCATCCGTGGTTCCGAGCTGACTTAGGCCGCAGTTCCTGTCAAAAATTGAAGGCCAGTCACAGCTGCACATGACTGAAATGAAGTCACGTGTGCTCCAACGAGGCTACGGCAAAGTAGCATATTCGCCTCTGAATATAACGATATAACGAGATATTGTTGAGGAGAGCGTATCGTTGGAGACAGTGAGTGTGGTCGAACTCATTGAATTTTCGGTAGCGACCCGGTATGTGCCCTGAGGGATGGCGATCTTTAAGATTACCTGACTGAATCGCAATGGGAGCACAGGTTATTAATTATAGGCTGAATCAAAGTCAGACAGTTGGCATGACGAGAGTGGATCAGGTGAACCCATATTAGTAGATTTTTGACGCACCACGAAAAATGTGAATACTTGCCTTTTTGCGTAAAAGTGGAAACTGGGGTGTCCGGAGATGTCTTTGACGTGATTGCAAAAATTAGCATCAATATGTATGGTTTTTGGGGGCATCATGAGCATGCGAAGCAAATTCAATTCGGCGGTTCAATTCAAGAAACCTTTCTTAGAACAGCTTGAAGCATGATGGCTTATGCTCAAAAGTTCTACGTCTTAAGAGGCTCTCATGCCAACGGTCTTCTTTTGGATGGCCTAGGGGCCTAGGGGCCTAGGGGATATGGACATGAAAAGGCGCTTATCGACTGGCTAATAGGACTTCTATAGTCACCACGCTCAAACTTCCAGCTCCCAAAAAAGAAAAGAAAAAAAAGCATCATAGGATTTCCGAACTATCGCGGCAAAGCCACCCCGATCATCGATCACGTGATAAGATTCATCAAGATAGACCATTCCAATCACATTCGACGACAGCGAAATCCATGTCCTCCTCCAGGTTCGAGCCCACCATCAAATATAGGTCGGCGAAGAAGCCCACCGAGGATGAGGTGTCGGCGGTCCTAAGCAAGCTCAACCTCGGCCGCCCGTCTCCCGCGGCGGTGTCCGGTCCACAGATGCCCACCTCCGATCAGACTCCTTCCTCGTCGAGCCGGGATGCTGGGATCTCGACCGCCGCCCCGAATGAAGATGCGGCGGAGACCAAAGTGGGCAATATTTCCGAACCCGATGTGGCACCCAAACCCACGCCCATCCCCAACGCTTGGTCCTCTTCCTCCTCAGCAACTCCTCCCGCAAACCCTCCCGTCACCATCAACCTCACACCCACGCCCTCCACTCCACCGACCAAACCCTTCACGCCACCGGAGCCCTTCTCCTCCCAAATTAGCATTGACCCGTCGGACAAAGAACGAATTGTGGTGACGCTGTCAGACGGGAGACGGTACGGAGCGGATCGGTACTGCCCCCATAACGGGGCAGACATGGCGCACGTGGGCGAGGTGATAGAGGACGAGTATGGGCCCGAGATCGGACCCATCCTGTTGTGCCCGCTGCATTATTGGGAGTACGCGCTCGAGAGGGGCGGAATGTCGGGTGGCGGGTGGGCTACTGTGAATGCGTGTAAGATTGAGGGGATGAAGGAGAAGGGGGCGTGTAAAGGGGCGAGTGAGAAGTGTAAGGCGACCGATTGGTGAGGCTTTGGAGGTGTGAATTTGGTGGTTGTGATTGTGTGGAAGTTTGGTGTTGACTACTTCCGACAGATCACGAAAGTGACGGAAATTTTATTTTTGGCTCACTTTTTTAAAAATAAAAAATAAAAATAATCCATGAGCTACGACTGCGATACCTCCCTTTATTTTATTTTATATATCTCAAATGCAAGTGTTCATTTTATTTTATTTTATTTATCTCAAATGCAAATAGCTTACCCCTTTTCAAGCGGTATCTCTGCTGGATGAACGACCAACTTATTATTGACAGAGACACTACGTGTGGTTAATGAGCATGGCCACATAAGAACAGGCACGGAAAATACTTATGTAAACATTAGCACTGCCGGCCCTATTTGTAATAATCATCTACCATTTCCAACACCTCCAACCTACCCGGTGTAACATTTCTCCCACTGACCACCTAACAACACAAACCTCGGCACAACTTCTCCCTCCGCCGGGGTCACGGTGCAGCTCATGGGGTGTGGCTCCGACCTCCGACACCCGCCAAAACCTACACTTCATCTCCACTCTTAAATCTCCCCCCAGCTCTCTACAACACCACTAGCATCGGACCCCAGCACGATGGGGTTAGCTACCAATCATTCGCCGCCTTCCAATTGACAGAGTTAAGCGCTTGTACTTCGTCGCGACGGAGCGAGTCTTGACGAGAATCTCGTGCGGCTGCGGCGGCCAACAACATTCAGCTCCGCACAGGGCAAGGTTTTTTCATGGTGGCGTTTTTGTTGACGCAAATTGATGTCCGATCTGTTTCAATATGCGTAAATATATATGCACGATCTCCGAATTGGATTTATATGTCAAACCACCATTTTTTCCCCTTCTTGTTCGCTGCCAACAACCTAACCATTTGGAAATCTCCCCACATTTGATAAAGGTTGGGCTGTGCCGAGATTGTTTTGGTGCCTTTGACTCGGATTTTATAATCGGGATCACCTCCGAAAGTTTGATTGGGGTCACGAATCTGATATGCCAAATATGTGTGAGTTATTTATGTACTGCAATATTTATAGTAATTTGGAGCATTACTTATCAACAACTGAGTTGGATTTAGTGTTGGATCATTTAAAATTTTAATTCTATAATTATAAACTCAGCAAGTTGAGGGGTTAGCCGAGCTAGATTTGCGTGTGACTGCTTCTCGTCATTGCTACTATAGGTGTTAGCCGCGTGGCTCCTATGTGTGACTGCTTATCCTCAGGTTGATTACTACATCTATAAACCACACCACGTGACTAAATAGTTTGACTGCTGGTTCCATGGATACGTCATCAAAATAGTCAATGATTGGGTAAAATAATACTTATGTCACTAAAAATCATTGTGTGATAATATTTTTTGACAATAATTAGGCCAATTATGATGTATACTATTATAAAATTTATATAAAATTATATAGTAATTTCCTTTTTAAGACATATGTAACTTGTATCAAATTTTGACTCAATATAATAAAAATTATTTTTTTTAAACTTATAAAGAGATATAAAAAAAAATTATATAAAATAGATAATTATTTTATAAAATTAGTTTTTTAATATATATTTTTTATATCTTTAAAGTTTATTAAGATTTATTAAGATTTATAGATTAAATTATAATACTTATAAATAAATTACTATCTTACTATTTCTTTATTAACTCTTATTTCTTTATAAATAGTAAATTAAATATATAAGAGTAGTGCTCTGAATGAGTTGATTTGAATCAAATTTGAATTTAATTTATCACATAATAGTTTGACCTGAATCTCAAATCCAAAATAATTCAAATTAACTTAGATTAATCTAAATTACTCTATTTAAATTACTCTATTTGAATTACTCTATCTGAATTACTCAATCTGAATTATTCAATCTGAATCATTCAATCTGAATTATTTAATCTGAATTACTTAATTCAAATTACTCCATCTGAATTGTTTAATCTGAATCATCCAATTTGAATCATCTAATCTGAATTCTTCAATCTAAATCCTCTAATCTGAATCCTCTATATAACTTATATATTAGATATATATATATAAATATATAAATACACATATTGACAAATTAGTCTTTAATAGTTTATAGTATCAATAATACTTCAAGTTAAATATTCTTAATAGTTCTATACTTTCTATATAATCTTATTCTGAAATCTAATAATATTATGCTAAGACTAGAGATGATATTCTTAATAGTTCTATACTTTCTATACAATTCTTATTCTGAAATCTAGTAATATTGTACTAAGACTGAAGATGATATTATTTATAATTAATATAGAAAAAAAAAAGATATATTTATAATACAACTAATACTTTTTTTTGATAGATATATGATATTATTTCTACCAACCTCTTTATACTATATAGCCAGAAGTTCAAAATGCTTGATAGTTCAACTTTGAACATATATTGATATATAAAAGACAAATACTCTAACAAAATAAAAAAAAATATAAAAATAAATAAAATCAATATCTAAGCTATAATGGGTATATTTATCTAATTGCTTGACTATTTCTATATTAATAATCTCATTTAATCAAAAATATTTAGTTATATTCTTTAGTAGAATTTTGAAATTAACTCATTTGCTAGATAGTATATATAGACCAATTATTCACAATTATTGAGAGTGACCAATTGCATAGTATCTTTGGCCTTCTCAAGTATGATTTATATCTGTCAAGTACTGATACTATTTGCAAAGATATCCTGGAGGTCTATAGAAAGAAGTATGATAATTTTCACTAGATATTTCAGATAAAATAAATAAATAAAAGCAATACTATAACTATTGTAAGCTGAATTATATATATATATAAAGAGCTTACCAATTTAATCTCATATTTAATAAATAGAATTTAGTAGACAGAATTTCATTTATAATTAATATAGATATCCCTCAATAAAATTTTATTTCTAAACATTACTGATCATTGAATTGAACTCAATTAGTAACTTAAATCTCTTACTCTTGACTTTATCAAACTTGTTAATCTTTATTCTAGAGAAAATATTATAAATACTTTTATTAGTTATATCTAGGAGCTTGAAATTACAATTAAGATAAAAAAAAAGAGCTTGCCATCTGATCAGCATTTTGAGAGAAGTCTTAAAATAAAACAGATTTTAATAAATATTTATTTTTATATAAATTTGTTAACTAAAAATTTCAAGTATAGATTTTGGTCATTATAATAGACAATAATATAAATAACTTAACATTTTTCTGAAATTTAGTGACTAATCTTTAATAGAAAAATATAGCCTTCAGTATAGAAAACTACTATATATATTATCAGACCCACATACTGAACCTTACTGTTTAGGATTATCTAATGCAGATAGATAAAATATCTAAAAGTAAAGAAATCCTGAGTATTGTTTCTAAGCTATACAAACTAGTTATATTGGTCTAATCATCTTTATAACAATAAGACAAATTCACTATACAGTATAGAGCAGTAGTAAGAGAAGATACAATGGAAGTCAGAGGAGGACTGAAAGGACTAGTGAGAGGACTAAAGCCCAAGCCATAGTCAAAAAAGAAGAAGACAGAGAAGAAGTATAATATAAAGAAGGTGAAAAATAAGAATAGATAAAGAATAGAGTGAAAAATACATCTATTATTTATTACTATATAAAAGTACAGTTCTTAATATAAATATAAAGTCTTAAAAAGAAACAATATACTATAATATAGAGATAACTAGATTAAGAACCTTATATTATACAAAGATAAAAGAGGAGCCAATCCTAAAGCAAGCATAAAAAATAGAAAAAAACAAATTCAAATTGAGATTAAAAAACATCCTGGCTCCCTCTGGGGTCTCATACTCACTTCAGGGTCTTGGTCTTTACTCTACTTCTCTCTACTACCTTTAACTCTTCAGCTTTGCCTCAGACTTACTACAGCTCACTCCACTTAACCTCACTCTTTACTCATACTCACTTCTCTGAGGTCTGTAGATGTTTTTTAATCTCAATTTAGATTTATTTATTTTTATTTTTTATACTCACTCTGAGATTAGTTCTCCTTTTATCTTTATATAATATGAGGTTTTTAATCTGATTATCTCTATATTATGGTATGTTATTCCTTTTTGAAACTTTGTATTATATATAAGAACTATACTTTTGTATAGTAATAAATAACAGATGTATTTTCTGCTCTATTTTTTGTCTATTCTTATTTCTTATCTTCTTTATATCTTGCTTCTCCTCTATCTTCTTCTTCTTTAACTATAGTTCAGACTTTAGTCCTCTTGCTGATCCTTCCAGCTCTCTCTTGACTTCTATTGTGCCCCTCTTACTATTATACCTTGGTTTGGTATCTAATTATGACTGTTTTTTTTTTTT